>QOCX01000156.1:371499-416002 GCA_005959815.1 Sarcophaga bullata
AAAGGTAAGATGAGCTAATATGTCCACTTGTAGAGACCACTAGACAGATCCGAACCGATATGGGTACATCATAGAATTTGGAACTAAACCTAATAAGATACCACCTAAGAAACCTTATAGTATTTATAAAATGATACTAACCTCTGGCTGTTTACGCCAGGAGACTGGATATACCTCATAACGACTACTCCTCAAGATGCAATGTCAAAAAAAAGGACAAGACCACAGAACGTCATCTCTGCCATTGTCCGAAGCTTGGGAACCTATGAAGAAGAATTCTTGGACAGCCAGAATTTACCGGCAAAACCTATCTAGTCAAAGCCGGTTTAAAAAAAAAACCATAAACCTTCATAAGCCACTCGGACTGGTTGAGAGATGCCAACCAAGAGCTATAATTACATGGCAGAAATGGTAAAATCGGTGTTACAAATGAGACCCCTACAGGACCTAAGTAAGCTGTGCCCGGTGAGGTGACTGCCACAATAACCTCAACTAACCTACTGCTCAGTGTAGTGTATTTAGCCATTAGGTGACCGCTCTTATGCTCTTAGTTGGTTGCTGGCCATGGGGATATCGAAGGTAACAACAAGGGCAACGCCCCTGATATATGTGCACCACGTAGGATTCAACTGAATTCCTACATCAGACTTGGTGTACTCCTGCGGAGAGGCAAACAAATGGTCACACAAAAACTCCATTTAATGGCTAAAGGGGGGCCAAAATATAAAAATTTCTTCTTCTTAAACATCTACACGCCAAATCAATTGTCGGGGTAAGTTTTCCTCCCTCCTTAAAGCTTGGAGAAAATGGAAAAGGCTAATGCTGTAGCTTAGCATCAGCTGGAATCACTTCTAAAATGGGGTTTAACAATGGCAAATCTCGGTATTTCGTTTTAATTATGGCCCTACCAGTGTCCAATTTGTAAATGCCACAATTTTATCTTCTTCTTCCCTTTTTCATTAATTTGTGTTTATTTAACCCACCATAGCTGTGTAGAGGTAATGCCAATAAAAACATTTTCTTTTCTGCTCTTAATATTGTTTTGGTTTTTGTTTTTGTTTTTGTTGTTTTTAATTGAACTCATAAAAGTTTACATCATCAAAACACATGAAAATTTCAAATTGAAATGGTTTTGTGTTGACAAAATCATTAACAGATGGAAGAAGAAGAAGAAGAAGAGTGTGAGAGCAAGCAAGGATAATAATAACTGTAAAATGTTAATGAAAAACAGTTTCATTTTTTTTAATAATTGCAGTGTAAACGTTAGGCAAAAAAAAAAATTTCAATAACAATTGAAAGCAAAGCGACAAAAATGTATTGCGCGTGTGGTGCAATATGATGTTAAGCTCGTTACTGAAATCAATATATCGAGTAGTCCATTTAGAGATTTGAAAATCGAAGGTTTGACAAGCTTGTTAGTGTATGTGTATGTTTCATCTGAAAAATCATTTATTACGTGAAGAATGTAGTTCGGTTAGTAGCGAAGCAATGCGTCGCTTGCAGTGTATTTACTTCGTTATTTAGTGAGTAAAGCGGCTGACGTTGTATAAATAAGTACGACAGATCGCTTAGCACCGAAGTTATGCTACGGGTGCCGCCACGTATATACGACAGTCACTTGGTATATCACAGCGGCTGACATTGTGTAAATACGGCTGTTACTTCTTATTCCACAGAGACTGATTATTTTCGTGGTACGATGACGACGATGGATGATCAAGTCGCAGCGTAATACAGGCGAGCCAAGGCGAAATTGTTGGTACGTATACTACAGAACTTCCACTGATTCCAAGCAAGGCAAGTAAGCCTAGCAAGTTTATTAAGACATTTAAAGCAAATGGAAACTCTACAGTTGTTGACAAATGTACAACATCTGAACTGAAAATTATCGCTTCAATACGCAGACGTGTGGCAGCTAATGTTCTCAGCTATTGAGTCAATATTACGGGTCATTATAATTCGCATTCAGAGTATATCGCATGATGATATGCGCATATTTATCGACAGTAGAGTGGCCATTAGATTTCTAGAGAATGTGCACAATCACATTCACAAGATTGTCTAAGAATATCGAATGTTTCTGAAGGATATAGCGAGACATTTGTTGGTTACATAATCTGCTCTTGAATCAATACTGTGCTTGCTACCCTGAAGAAGTAAACACAAGACCGAAACCCTAGAAAATCCTTAATTAGACAGACTACGTCTAGTATTCCCAGTTGTACAGACTAATTCCTGGAAAATCACTCACTAGACTGATTAAGAGCGTTAGCAGATTGCGGATTCTACAGCCACCTTAAGAATACTGATCGAAAAAATATTGATTGAAAGAATGCGAATGTAAAATAAGAAATGCCATGGTAAACTTGGCCAGCGTACAGTGATTCTATGAAGGAAGATTCAGTTGAAAGCCTGAAGAAGCATGCTAAAGACCAAGATCATTGGAAATCATTTATTACACAGACCAGGTCTAGTATTTCCAGTTGTATAGTCTTATTTAACGTGAGTAACTTAGGAAGAAAATTATTTTTCTTTGCATTTTTCAACCCACTGTGCTACTAACAGACTCTTAGGCATTTTGTGGCTTTAGTCTGGCATATTTAATTCGTTCTCTCTCTTTCTGTTTTTGTCTGCCTATCTGTCTCTGTTATTGTTTGTGCAGGTGGTGTTGGTGGTGGTGGTGGTGGTGGTGATGGTGATGTGCTTTAGAAAATATACTCAAGATTCCTGCTATTACAACCTGTGGTGAGGATTTTTTCTTCTTTTACTCCTGCTGCTATCTGCTTCTGCTACAACTTACAACTTCTACCGGCCCAGCTATTGTAAACCAGAGACGTAAAAAGAGTTTATGGAGAGAGTCCAAGAGATGTTGATGTTTAATAAACTTCATATTTTTCTTTTTAAAGAAACTTTTTTTTTTTTTTTTTTGTTTCTGTTGTTTTGCAAACAGCCTGCCATGAACGGAATAGAGAGAGGAAAGGGCGGATGTTTTAAATGTATTTTATTGCCATTATGTAAATTAAATTGTGTGAATTTGTTGTTGTTGTTGTTGTTGTTGTATTCTTTTCTTTATTCTCTTCTGTTTTCCCTTTTTCAATACAATTCCTTCGAGTAGTTGTAGTTGTTATTATTGCTGCTGCTGCTGCTATTTTACAAATGCAATAAAGGTACGACAACGTACTGTACTACTTGGTACAGGGTAAAGCCGAAAGTAATATAATTTGATAAGTTTATTTCTCTTCTTCTTCTTCTTCTTCTTGTTCTTTTTCTTGTTATTATTATTATTATTATTGTTGTTGTTATATTTTTATTTAATTTAAATTAAATTTTCATTTAACTTATGTACGGTGGTGTGGTATGCTAAGTAGTCGTGTGTACTGAGCACTGTACACACAGGCGTCTTAAGAGGCAAAATTAAGTTTTGAGAGTCAAAATTGTTAACAAAAAGTTTTCGTAAACAAAAAACCAAAACCAAAACCAAAAACCAAAAAAACAATAAAAGTCTGAAGGTCGGGGTCAGGATTCAGTTTGTAATACACCAACAAACAAAGTTGCCAAGAGTATTAGTTTCAAAATATACAAAGGAAAAGTTCTTAAAATTGAAATAAGAAGGGAAATTAAAATACAAAAAAAGTAATTGGCACTGAAGGGATCTGAGATGTCTGAGGAGAAGACGATAGAGGAAATATATGCAGCTCTATGGGAATACTTTTCTAAATTGGAAAAACCAACATGAAATTCGAAAAATCGTGGCTGGTGCGAAACTCATCTGGTTGTTGAGTTTCAAAATTCCGATGTCCAGTATGGAGAGAGAGAACCAGGAAATAACTTGAGTGGGACAAGAAGGCGGTTGGAATTCTAATAGTGATTCTAACAGGACACTGTACTATTGGCAGTTTCGTAGACATGCTCGGTCTGGCCCCACCAGGATTACTGTACTGGCTGTCATGATGTGAAGGAAACCGAATCGGTGCAAAACTTTTCAAGCGAGTACCTTGCACTTTAGAACAGACGTCATGGGTTTTTGGGTGATAGAACTTTTAAAGACGTTCGTACGACGTGAAGTCGTCATAGTCAAGTATGTAGTGTGTTGGCTTATTAGCAGAAAGGCCAGGGTTCGAATCCCCGGTCAGACATCAAAAACGGAATATGAAAAAAAAAATATTTCTTCGGCGGCTTCCTCTCTCAGCGGATTTCTGGCAAAAACTCTGAGAGTAAATAAAATTGCCATGAAAAATTTCTCAAAAAAGTCTGTCGTTCGGAGTCGACTTTAAACTGTAGGTCTCGCCACTCATGTATAGAAATTAACACACACAACATAAGTGGTGTGAGAAGATAGGCAATAATCCTGACTGAAGAGTTGTAATGGCCAATTAAGTAAGTAAGTTAAGAACTTTCAAAGATCTGCTCATGGTGCTGAACGCGCCATTAAGGAATTTGGCCGGTTTCAACCGAAACACGGGGTGATTCAAATCCACCACTAACGGATCATGACAAGAGGGTTTATCTTATACTAAGTGATACAGTAGGCCATACGGACCACCGAGTGAACCTAACTTAACCTAACCTAAAGCCATGATTTCAATAAAACTTTGACTTGAACCTTGCCAATGGCGTTTAAATGTTCACATCTAGATTGGATTTAAGCTTCCATCACTTTTGAGGTAGTTTTCGATCACTTTCTATTACATTTCGGATGGTATCTCCACTTAATTTTGAACAATATTTTGGTTTTAGTGCTCCAATAACAGGAGAATAGGGGCAGTGGGTTTAGTACATAGGTACCAGCGATAGTGAATCATGCACATTTTTTGCGAAAACAAATGTCTTTCGAACATTCCTACCTTCTGCTTGAACCAGAAAAAAAAGAAAGTTACAACCTTTTAGTGTGGATTACAGCCACATAGCCTGTCACGCCACCCCTGGTTGAGTGTGTTAATTTTGATCATGATGTGTGTGGCGAGAACGACAGTTTAAAGTTTAAAGTCGTCAACGAACGATAGATTTTTTTGAGAAATTTTTCATGGCAATTCTTATTCCAATTTCCTTTCACTTATAAATTGATTTTTAATGAATTTTTAAAATTGTTTTTCTATTATTTTTGTGATATTTTATTGGCATTATCATCGTCATCATCATCATCACCACCATCCTTCTGTTGTATTGCATATACAAGTGAGTGACGACTGCTCATCACATATAAAGTCATAATCTTTTCATGAGATTGAGACAAAACAAAAAAAATGGTTCTATAAAGTCATAACTGTAAATCGATATACAGTTATGGCACAGGACAACAGAACAGATACGTTGATTTTATGTTTAACTGTGTCTCATAAAAGTTTAAACGGAGAAAAAAAATCGTAAAAATTTTTGCCTCAACAAGATTTACTTACTCATGCTTGCATGGATGCATGGAAACGCATAGTCATTTAGACAGCGCGAGCCATGCAGGTTCTTAGACAAGAATATCTGGTGTACAGAGATGGGTTTTCCTTGCTTTCCATGGGAAAAACAAGCCATAATAACAAATCGAATAAAGAGTTCACACAAAAAGAAAAAAGTTTTCTTTTGACAATCGTAAAAAAAACTTTTCCCGGCTAAAGACATTGACAAGAAAGACTGTGCGTCTGTCTGACAGACAGAATAAAATACATTTAATTAGACATTAAAAAGCAACAAACACTCGCATAGAAAAATAAACATAAAAAATTTAATTAAATTAACTATGAAAAGTAATAAAAAATAATCGCAAACACTCTCTCTCTCTCTAAACCTCTTTCAGCTTAAAACTCAAACTTTTTCAAGAAATTTTTTTTCTTTATTTATCACAACCCCCCACCCCTCCCCCTACCTCTCTGCCCTAACTAATATGCAAGGTAATACCCATAAAAACTCCATTTAAAATGTTAAAATTGTTATTGTTGTTGAAAAGCATTTATTGGGCGACCTTTTTGTTTTTTCACTTGCTCCAGGGGGTAGGTAGTTGGCTGACTGGTCAATTGCTTTTATGGCGATGGCACAGGCAATAAAAATAAAAACCGAAACAACACACGTTCGCACAATTAATTTAAAGGCAAATGAATTTATTTATTTATGAAGAATCATACCAAATGTTTTCATTTGTTTAAACAAAATAACACACGCTTCGTAGTTAAAAAAAAAAAAAAAAAAAAAAAAAAAAAAAAAAAAAAAAAAAATGCGGATGTAAGATAACAAATACCATAGAGAACTTGGGCAGTGTATAGTAATACTACAAAATAATTGGAATCTTTGAAGAAGCATGCTAAAGGCCTAACGCCTGGGAAGTAACTCGCTAAACTTTCTACAAGCGCTGCACAGTCCCCTTAAGGATACTAATTGAAGGATTACGGATGACAACTTAGAAAAGTCATAGAAAACTTGGGCACCGCACAGGGATTCTATGAACTATGAATGAATTGAAAGCACTGAAGAAGTCAGATCAAGAAGGAAACCTGGGATAAACGTTCATTATACCAGCCAGGTTTAGCTTTTCCAGTTGTACAGACTAAATCCTGGAAAATCACTCACCAGGTTGACTAAGGGTGTTAGCGGGATGTACAGTCACATTTTTTAAATGAAGAGGGTTAAGATATTGATTGTACAAATGGGGACATAAGATAACAAATACTGTGGGACAACTAACACAGTGGCTCTATGAAGGACGAATCAGGTGAGTTTCTTCCACTATTTCTTGGTTTATTTAAATGCTGACAGTTTTATCTGTGCATTGCGTAGGTGGTGGGTGGTGGTAGGCTTTATAGCTAAGGGCTGGGGGGATTTGAATGGGGATTGGAGTTGTTGGTTGACTTGTTAAAAAGAAATTGAATTTTATTTCTCTGTAACTCTTACTGCTATTGTTGTTGTTGTATTTACTTTGCGCGTTAGTTAGTTAAAGGTGTGTTGTCTGCCATTGTTGTTGTTATTATTGTTGTTGTTGTTGTAGTCTCTATTTATTTATGAGTGAAGTAGTCCTTTAACATTTTTAACGTTATTTCCCAGAAGTCATGTAAATTTCCGCATTTAAAATGTGTAAATTGAGTTGGAATATCCTCGTAATACTAAAGGAAAACAAAGGACAGTAAGAAAAACAACAACAGCGACAACAACAACAACAACAATCCGGAATAAACAAATATTGTATAAATTTACTCAGCGCCTAGAGAGAGCTGGGAGAGTAGCAGCAGAAGTTTCTTTACATTCTACTCTTTCCGTTTGTTTTTTTTTTTTTAATGTTTTTGCAGTGACAGAAAGGTATTCTTAAGATATCTTCTGTTTAGTAATGCACTATGGGTAGTAAAAGGCAAAAAATGTGTTTAAATTTACTTTGAAAATAATCGCCTTCACTTTCTTAAGCAAAGAATGGAAATGCGGGAGAGACATTTTCAAAACCATTGGCCATCTGCCATTACTATGACTTTGTAGGAGGTACTCCAAGCTCAGATGGACATAAAGAATCAAAAGGTCCTGAGGCCAACAACATTATGGCGATGGCACGCATAATTAAGAAGATGTGGAAACACAGGAAACTATACCGATTTGGTAGAAGGCCTTGTGGAGCAACTGAAGGTGTATACCGCTATGGAAGGCATTCAAAAGATTGTGCCATCAACCCTGATTTCAATTTCAATTTAGCCATTCTCCTTTAAAAACAAATAGAATTCCGAACATAACACCTTCCATGGACTCCATAAATGCTTAAAATTCTCTGTGGTCAAGCGGTTGCATTCGTTCACTTGGAAAACTACGGTCGTTTGAAAAAGTATGCTTCAGCTGAAAGTCATTCTCTTTAAAAAACAAGTAGAATTTCGAACAAAAGACCTTCCATAGACTCTACAAAGATCACTGTACTAATTTTTAATCACGTAAAAAAAATACGGCCGTTTGAAAAAGTATGCTTGAACTATATCAGGTTGTTAGATGGCAAATATCAAGGAAACCGCAACAAATATATGGTGTAAGCAAAAAAGTGGAAAGGAAAAATCATCAGAATATAGAGGACTTTGGTAACGTGACCTGCATGAGTTGTAACCTGACATAAAGGTAGTCAAGCGGATCACAATACAGCATCTGCGAAAAAAACGAAGGAAAATATTTCTGGTGCCATCATAAAATTTCCGATTTTAACATAAACAGAGAAGGTATAAGATAATATAACATCTTTCGGAAGTGTTTACCCTTAGCTGAATTGCAGAAAACATTGCTGAATTAGTATTATAATGTTAATATAGGGTTTTTAGGTTTCTATAACAGCCTTAAGAGGCATATTTCCTATGCTGAATTATGAAAAACTCGGCTGAATTTCAATTTTAATTTAAAATATGGTCTTCCTTGACTGAATTGTAGTTCTACTTGAGTTGATACCTTAATTTGATTGTTACTTAAACCCTAACAGCTGTGTGTTGTAAGCTAAAAGGGAACCATTATGCTTATCCTTTAAGGGTATAATAAAAAGGAAGCAGAATAACAATAAACAAACTTGTTCTGGCCATTGGACATTACACAGAAGTCGAGCTATTGTTAGTTAAATTTTCCATTGTTTTGTTTACATGCCCCAATTGGAAACATAAGGCTGATACGCCACACCACTTGTTAATTTACAGAAAAGGAAGTGTAGAGTCAGGCAAGTAAATAAAAAACAAAAAAAAAAAATAACATCTTTCGGAAGTGTTTACCCTTAGCTGAATTATAAAAAACTTTGCTGAATTAGTATTACAATTTAAATAGAAAATTTTGAAAGTAATATACAGGTTTAAGAAGTGTTTTTGCTTAGCTGAATTAAAGAAAACTAGGCTGAATTGGTATTTTAACATAAACAGAGAAGGTATAAGATCATTTAACATCTTTCGGAAGTGTTTACCTTTAGCTGAATTATAAAAAACTTTGCTGAATTAGTATTACAATTTAAATAGAGAATTTTCAAAGTCATATACAGGCCTTAAGAAGTATCTTTGTTCAGCTGAATTAAAGAAAACTTAGCTGAATTGGTGAAATAAATTATTTCGACAAGTAATCTCTTTTTAATACAATTTTACTTACTTTTTTAAGCCTTAAATTCTATTAGACTGCCTGCCAAAGTAGGCAAATAAAAATCGATTTTTTTCTTTTAAACTAATTGAATCTTATTATCACTTTTCATACCCTACGTTACCTATCTCTCTTCCAACCATTTCTTTCAATGGAAAAAATGGGAAAATTCTTAGAATTTTGTAACACTTTAATGCATTGCAAGAGACATGAAGGGATAATATTTTCGTAAGAACTTCTTCTTCATACAGCAAAAAACAATTGTTTTTTAGGCTTTTCGAATAATTTTACAACAACCAGCACAATAGCAACAAAAACAATGGAAAAAAATAAGAAGAAAAGCCTTAAAATATTATGCAAACTACATGGAAATTTCTATAAAAAGAAAATCAACATATTTTTCATATTTCCTAGTTATCCTTGTTCTTCCTCTCCTTTACTCCACCATTACACTCTCTCTCTCTCTCACTCTCTCAAGAGCTGAAATCCTCATTTAGCACAGAAGACTTAAGAAACTTTTTCCCATCATTATCTGGTTGCTGGTTGTTGGTACGACAATAGAGCATTGTTTTTACGCAGCCTAAGAAAAGGAGAGTGAGAGAGAGAGAGAAGGAGAGGGAGAGACAGATTTATAATAAATTAAAGTAAAGAAGATATCGGTTTACACTGGCATATGTTTATTGAAATATTTTTCAGAAATTTTTTTTATTCTTTTCATTGTTTTTGTCCACAAAATGTTCTTTGCTAGTGTGAACGCACCCACACTTCTCACTTCATTGATTACCTTGAAACAGCTGTTGATTACCTTTTTGGCTTATAATAGATTTTCACTGGGCGCCTTAATGTATGGAAATTTGGAAAGTTTTCGACTCTAACCAGCTAAGGAAAATTACTAAAGGCGAAGGAAGGAAGGCGAAAGGATGGGTATGAGGGTGTGTGTATAAGAGATAAGGCGTTGCATTTAAATAATCCATCAATTTACGGGCGGCTATTGTCACTTTCAATTCTTGAACTCAACTCTAGTAGAAAGGCAACACATTTTACACACACACACACAGTCATTATTGAAGATAAAGAATTCATAAAAATACAACAACAAAAAAAACTCCTGCTGAATTGCTTTAAAATGAAAGGAAACTCAGTTTCATTCCAAAATAATTGTTTACGTGTTTCGAACAAATGTTACCACAATGTAAACTCATTAGGGATGAATTATTTAAAACTTAGAAGCGTATTATCTTAGCTGAATTATAGAGAACTTAATTGGTATTAAAACTAAAATAGAGAATTTGTAGAGTCATGTAACAGCCTTCAGGAGTTTATTTGCTCAGCTGAATTATAGAAAACTTAGCTGAATTGGAATAAGAACTTAAATAGAGGGTCACATGGTAGCTTTTGAGAGTAAGTACTTAGCTTCAGCTGAATTAAAGAAAACCTAGCTAAATTTTACAACGTAAATAGAGCCTTGGAAGGACCATATGACAAACACATTTGCATATTTGTTCGGCTGAATTAAAGAACGCCTAGCTGAATTGATATTAGAACTTAAATAGAGTATTGAAGGACTCACATGATAGCTTTTGGAAGTACTTCGCCTCAGTTGAATTATAAAAAACTTTGCTGAAATAGTATTGGAACTTTAACAGAGAATTTTTAAAGTCTTATGGAAGCTTTCGAAAGCGTTTATCTTCAGCTGAATTATAGAACACATTGCTGAATTGGTATTAGAACTTAAAATTATTATTCGGGGAGACATATGACAGCTTTTGGACGTAGTTAGCCTTAGCTGAATTATAAAAAACTTTGCTGAATTAGTATTACAATTTATATAGAGAATTTTTAAAGTTATATTCAGACCGTAAAGAAGCATCTTTGTTTAGCTGAATTAAAGAAAACGTAGATGAATTGGTATTTTAACATAAACAGAGAAGAAATAAAATCATAAATTGCTTAAAACTTAGCTGAATTGCTTTAAATATTACAAATTTCGCTGTAGCAACATTATTTCTTAAATTTCTTTGAAAAATTCTTTGCTAACAGAATTTCTTAGATAAACTGCTAAAAACTTTGCTGAATTGAAAACTAATTTTTAAAAATCATTAATATGAACTGGGTTCTATAATTTTCCCTTGCTGAATTCAATATTTAGTAGCTGAATAAATTTTTACTAAAGTTATTACAAGTTTTAGAATATTTTTTGTTACTTAAGATACACTTGCTTAGCTGAATTGTTGAAAATTTTGCTGAATTGAAAAGTAATTGGAAAAAATTGGCATTTGAAACAATAACTACTAAGTTTGTTAGCATTTTTTGCAGCTGAATTCATCAATTTGCAACGAAGTATCAATTTCTCAGATATTTTTATAAATTTGTAGTACTTTTATGTAGGTGAGGTGTTGATTTGCTTAGCTGAATTGAGAGAAACCTAGCAGAATTAGAAAATAATTGCAGGAAATTTTAATTATAAGCATTTAAAGCTTAATTATATAATTTAAATAAAATTTTTCTTTGCTGAATTCAATATTTTGCAGCTGAATACAGGTTTTATTTTTATTTTTTAATTTTCGCAATTTTTTATTAACTTCGTACATAATTTCATAGCTGAGGTGCTAAATACTTAAGAGAATTGCAAAATAATTGCAAGAAATATAAAATATAAGCATTACTTACTATTTATTTAAGGGTTTTCCTGCAGCTGAATACAATATATTGTAGCTGAATAAGAGTTTTAAAAGAATTTCGAAATTTTTTTGGTTGTCTTTACAGTTGAATAAGACTTTATTAATGTTTTCTGTCAATTAAGATTTAATTTTCTTTAGCTGAATACGTATGCTCATTTTTCAAATGAAATTTTTTAAATAATCTCCTCTTATTACAAAAAAATAGAAATCTAAAGTAACTTTTACTAGCTTCTAATAAATGACAAGAGCAAACGGCGTAAACATCATTCTTTTTACAAGATTTTCTAAGAAATTGCCTACAAAATCTCTATGGTTTCATGACACAATGAATTTCCTTTGTATATAATGTACACTGACAAAATCAATTTAATTTCGAAAGAAATGATTTAAATTATTACATTTTCCACATAATTAGGCACGCATTAAATTTAACTGACATTAATGAAATGCTTTTCAAAACAAGCTTCTTTTTTTCTGTTATTGTTGTTGTAAAGGAAAATTGTGAATTTCATTAGACAGCTAAGCTACTATAAGATTGATGGTTATTTAATGGTATATGCATACATATTAATAAATTTAATTTAAATGGGAAATTATTAAAATAATAACGTTTTTTAGCTTTTCTGTATTAAATTTCCATAAAATTTTTTTGAAATTTTTCCATTAAAAATTTCAATTTCTATTCATGGATGTCGATAAACACCTGTTTTTAATTTACTTATACACACCCTGTCTTAGTTTTTATTTTTTTTTCATTTTCCGCTATTTTTTGTGTTGTTGTGTTTTGAAATAAACGCCATTATTTACGTTTTATTATCACATTTTCAATCGTTAAGTAATGTTAGCGAGCAAATGTTGCTTATAGCCACAACAACAGTAACATCAAGCATATTCCTATTATTTAATGCTCCTTTCTATCTTTCCCACTTAGGTATGTGTATGCATATATGTACGCGTCGCCAACATTCCCTTATGCTCGGCTGGCTTCGTTGAAATTGTTTTGTGTTTCTAGGTATGAGTGTTGCTTGTTTAGTTGCACAGGTTTGTTGTTATTTTTTCCTCTGATATCTTTATTGTTGTTGTTATTGTTGTTGTTGTCAATGCTGCTGATAATACAGGATGTGTTGTTAACGTGTTGTACTTTTGTTGTTATTGGTTATGTTTTTTGTGCTGTCATTCATGTTACAACATCAATAAATGACAACAATTTACTTGCTGTGCTGGCTGGCTGTGCTCGTAAATTTATTTGTTAACGCAAAATGCTACACCAAGGAATCATTATTTTAATACCAAGGCACTCTCTCCCTCTCCCTAGCTCTTGCTCTTCTACTCTTCGGCTCTTCATCTATATAGTTGCTCGTTTTCCTTCGGTTGTTTCTCAAAGAGCATTTTTTTTCTTTTTCTTTTTATAAGATGGTGTAGAATAGAGTGTTAGTGTGAGAACTACAACTGATATTATGCCACTTGTTACGGTTTTTTTTTTATTATTTATGTCTTGTTGCTCATTTTTTCTGCTCTGTGCTCTGTGAAGAGAGCAGTAAATTATTGTACTGTACTGTACTGTACTATAATGGTTGGCGGTGTGTTTTAACATTGTAGTTGTCGTCCTTATGGCACGTAACATCATAGCAGGAGTTCCTTCCTTATTTAATGCACAAGAAGAAGCTTTTTATGCTCTGACCATTATCATTATTTTTTCTAAAGTATGCAAGTGTGTTTGTATATTGTTGTTTAAGTGTTTACTTAAGTTAGTAATTGTTTTCCTTATTCTCTCTTTATCTTTCTATCTCTCTCTCTCTCCCTTCTTTAGAAAAATTGAAGAATTATTAAAGGTGACATATTATAGTAACATCACTTGACCGTTATTTATGAAAAATGTCAAAATATCTGGGGGGTAATTTATTATAAATGCTAAGGGGAAATTTCTCCCTGTGCAAGAACAGGAGAATAGGAAGAAAACACAGGTAATTAGAGAGAGAAATTTTTTTTTGATTTCTTTTTTGCTTTTAAGCTTAAAAGGAAAGATAAATAAAATCGAGTGTAATAAGGTAGGGGAAGAGTGAAAGAGATTTAGTTTTGACAAATAAGGTCACAAGAACAAGGTTTTGTGTACAGTAAAGTGTATAAGTTTGTATACACCATCCAGTTGGTATGATTTTTTTTTTTTTTTTGGATTTTGCTAAGAAAATTAATAAAGTTTGTGCGATATTTTTGAAGCTCAACAAAAATAATAAAAATTTTTCAAATTTTAGAAAAGAAAAGTTAACAATTTACATGAAAAAATGTTTAAAAACAGAAAAATTCACAGTTAGCGGCATCAATTATAGGCTGAAGGTAACAAAGCCCTGTTGTTTTCTGTGGTATCGAGCGCCATTTCTTTCTAAGCGCTCTATGAAGTACAGTCTTTAGAAATTCATACGTTGTTAAGTCGTATTTTTGCCCAGTTTTTCTAAAACATTTCAAATATGTTCCATTGGGTTAATAACGGATGATTGGGGTAGTCTATTAAGTTTTTTTTTATCCATTTTGGAAGGTAACTCGACGATAACTTGACAAATGTAGGTTCTGGAATGCTCCAGCATTAGGAGATTATCCACTTAGGCATGGTGTTCTACAAAGTCCCACAAATACAAGAGCAAACGGCATTAAACTGCATGATATGGATGGTCAATTGGTGTCGGCAATACGTGTAGTTACTCCTTCTGGAAACTTTTAATCCAATAAAGCCAAACAAAGTCCAACGGCATCAAATCACATGGTCGTCTTAGTGATCAATCGTTATTACCACTCACAACGTAAAATTATCGTTTTGAAATATTTTCTGGCAATAAAATCAAAATTGCTTGTGCTATATGGCTCAGTACTCCATACGGTCACAGTCGGTCGGAATTGACAATAGCTTTCCTTAATGGGATATTTTCAAAGAAATACGCTCGAACGACTCCTCTATATCATACATAGCAAAGAGACACTTTTTGTGGATGTAATGGTCTGACTACAACTCGGTTTTCGGTTCTCCGAGTCCCTTGTACGAAAATTTGTCTTGTTGCCAATATAAGCATCAAAAGAGAAATGATCGTCAAAGGCTGAAGAAATTTTTATTTAAAAGATCTGCATCTAAAACCTGTTGCTCTAGCATCCAATCAGCATATATAGGCAGTTGTCGAAGATCAATCAGCTTAAATTACAGTGAAAGAGTGTTGCTCTAGCATTCAATCAGCATATCTAGGACGTTGTCGAAGGTCAATCAGCTTAAAATCGGCCAAATGGCCGATTGTGTTACCCAGGGTGAGGGAGGTAAATCCCCTTGTTATGATTCGTCAGTGGTGAATTTAAACCACCCCGTATTCATTTATAATGCCGATGACTGTCTGTTTTGATTAAATATCATACACACATTATTCTTATTGTTCTCCCCTTTCCTTTTCCATTGTTTTATTGTGAACAGAAATACCGTTATTGCTGTGTTATGACTCTCCATCAAACAAACATACACACAAAGAAAAAAATTTATTGATTTCTGTACTCCACACTAAAAATAAAAAAAGAAAAAAGTAGGAGTGAGATGAACACAAGCATTACAATGGAGTTGTTAATGGAGTTGTTGTTCGTTGGGTGTTTGCCTAAAGCTTATAACACACAGCATACATCACATGTTTAATACCTCCTTCTCCACTCTCCATGTACATATATTTGTAGTGTTTACATGAGTATTTGTTTTGTTATGATTTATTTATTTCGCCTTCTCTCTCTTTCTTTCTGTGTGTGTGTGTGTGTGTGTAAAAACAACAAATCTTTACTACTTAAGTTGTGATGTTTGATATTGACAAAGAGTTGTCTGTCGTCTCTTGTTATTGATTCTCTTGTGTTGTGTCAAATACCTGTTTTTTTTCTGTGTTTCTCTCTCTCACAAAACCATTATTTTTGTTTTTGTTTTCGGTGTTAAAAACAGGATTCTTCTTTTTTTCTTTTCTTTTCTGTTGTTTTTCTTGTTTTCATGATTCAATGATTATTTTTTTTTGAGCTCCCACCACATCATTTTCCGGTTTTTTTTTTTGGGTGCTGCTAGTGTTGTTTGTATTTAATAGTAACAGTGTGGGGTATTATAGGCTTAAGATTTAAAAGAGAAATCAATTTTGAGCTACAGACGCATAAGGGAGTGAGAAAGGGAGAGAGCGAGAGAGAGAGAGAGAGAGAGAGGGAATGTGTGTTGAAACATTTTTTTTCTGTTTATCAAGCAATATTTCTCAATCGTATGGAGAAATTTTTTTGCTTTCCTCTATCTCTCTGACTTTAAACATTCCACAGCAAAAGAAATGCGTATGTGGTTGTGCATTTTTATTTGTATGTACGTGTGCGGTTATTGCGAATATTCATTCTCTCATATTTGTTTGGTTTGTGATGATGACATTGACATACAATTTCGTTTTAAAATGTTATTGATGCTACTACGGCTATTGTTGTTCCTGCTGCTGCTGCTGCTGCTGTTGTTGTTGTTGTTGTTGTTGCTGTTATGCTTTAACGAAACCAAGGAAATTACTCTCGTTTGATATGTATTGTATGCTGCGTATATGTAAGTGTGTGTACATGTATGCCATTGGCATTACAGTTTGATATGCATTGAACTGTTATTGTCTCTTGTGTTATTTGCTGTTGTGGTTACGTATCAGGTGCGTGTTTGTGGTTGCAATTTTTCATTTCGTCTTTTGATTTGCTTTTTTTTTTTTGTTTGGTATTTGTCGTTAATGCTGCTGCTGTTGTTGTTGTTGTTGTTGTTGTGGATTTTTACCAATTGAAGTTAAATGTTTAATAAGTAACGTTAACCGGCAGTAAAAAAAAAGGAAACGAATTTTTCCATTACACTTGCAATAATTTTCTTCAAATATTTGTCACACTCTCACTCTCTCTCTCACTCTCTCATTCGCTGCTTGTAATTCTTTTAATCTTAAGGTCAGTTGTTTGTGCTTAAGAAGAGAATCTGTACTCCCTCATATGAGTGTGCATTGGTGCGAATGAGTGTTTTAATTAAAATCGATTGTTTATTACGTATACGCCGCCATTGATTTTTCGTTGTTACATTATAAAGCGAAAATAAATATAAATTTCCTTGAAATTTTCATTTCTTAAGTTGAAAATTCTTTGCTGAATTAAGAAAAATGTTGCTGAATAGGCAATTAAAGACCAAAACGGGCAGGATATGTGGCTTAATTGTAAGAATTGTTGCTGAACAGCCAATTATGCCACACAGAATAAGAAATTTTATTGAAATTTTCATTTTTTTTAGTGAAAAATTCGTTGCTGAATTAAGAAAGACGTAGCTGAATAGGCATTAAAGAAGCATTGGCATAAGATACTCATATAAAGTTATATTTATTCTGTAAAAAACTGTCGCTGCTTAAATATGTAGCAGAATAGCAGAAAGATAACCAAAAATTTAATAAACAGTGGCTGAATTCCATTTCAAACTGATTTTAACCAGCTGAATTCCCTAAAACTTAGCTGAATTAGACATTTCGTAGTCGTAGAATTATTTTCGAGTGATGAATAATGATTACATCCAGCTGAATATATTTAAATTTAAGCGCATTTAAGCATTTTTTTTTTGGAGAAATCTGTTTCTATTTTCTATATTCAGCACCATTTAATGTTGCTGAATTGCATACAAACATAGCTGAATTGGTTGTTTATAGCTTTAAGTAGCATTTTCGAGCGCTGAATAAGGATTACATGCAGCTGAAATTATTTAACTGATGCTGAATAGGCCTTTACTACGATTGGTTATATATTATAAACATTTTAGGGTAGCTGAATTGCTTTAAATGCAATAAAAGTAATATTTTAAGGGCTGAAAATGAATTCAATGCAGCTGAATTTCTTTTAATGAAGCTGAATGGGCCTTTACTGCGATTTGTAACATTTTAGGTGCTCATGAGCGTAGCTGAATAGCTTACAAATTAGCTGAATTAGGGTATATGCATTAAAAGTGATCTTTTTAAGTGCTGAATTCATTTTAATGAAGCTGAATAGGTCTCTACTATGATTTTTTTTTTAATTTAAGTATATTTTAGTGCAGCTGAATTGCTTAAAACTTAATCGAATTACTTACAACTTAGCTGAATTATGGTAATTGTTGAAAACTAACATTTTTAAGTGCTGAGTACGTATTAAATATCGCTGAATATATATTAAAGAAGCTAAATGAATGGTTAATACGACTTTTTTAAAATTTAAGCACGTTTTTGAGTAACTGAATTGCCTAAAACTTAGCTGACTGGGGGTGTATGTGATTTAAGTGCCTTCTTCACTTGCTGAATATGAATATAATAGCTTTATTGTTGATTTGTTAATGAAAGAAATTTAATTTATTTGAATTGCTTTCATAACAATTTCCATAGCTTTGCATTGTTAACACAATCATTTCAAATTGATTTTGATATGACGACAAGGCAAATGATTTTTATTCACAGTATTTAAAATTGTTTTGCTATTCAATGGCATGGAATTTCAAGTATAAAAGCTAAAATTAAAATGTGAATACTTATAAATTTCCGTCATTTTCTTTCTTATCTTTCCTTCCCTTGCCATTGTGTTGGGGGTAGTAGAGGTATGACAAGCATTTACTGTTGTTAACAAAAATGTTCTTTATTTCCACAGCATAATTGTATTATTTTTTCTTTTCTTTTTCTCGCACAAAAAAATGTCCTGTTTTGTTCCGTGTACCCAGGTACACTCTCTCCCTTTTTCAATTTGATGTACAATTAAGGTTTTTTTTCCTGGCACGTTTTTAAGTGAAATCACTGCGCTTGTGTTCCCTGTGATTCATTTTCGTTTTAAAACACCCTCTCTGCATAACATTGTTGTTCCCATCAGCATCAGCATCAGCATCATCAGCATCACCATCATCGTTAACCGCATCATAATATTTTTCATTTTCTTTTGCTTGCCACCATTCTTCTGCAACCATCACCACCCCTCGTTATTCTATGGCAATGTAGCCATTCATTTGCGGTTTATTTTTTTGTATTTTTTTCTCCACCATTTTGCGGTTGTGTTAATTGAAAAAAATTCTTGCTCTGCCCTCGCTGTCTGTCTCTGCTCACCAGTAGAAGAGAATGTGAATATAATGCCGTGGAAAACAACTTTAAATGGAAATGGGAAAAAATCTGCAAATGAGGCAGCTAGTGAATCGTATTGCCAAGGTAAACCGTATTATGTATTCGTACAATGTCTTATTAATTATAAAATTCCAAGTCCTCGCCAATAAATAAACAAAAATTCAATTGAATTTCCGTAAATTGTACAAAAAAAAAATTTTTTTTTGTTAAATTGGTATTTATAAATGAATGATTGCGCATAATGAACAGAAAATCTATCCCCGTCTCCATTTTTTGAGCAGTAAATGGCTATATAATGAAAGGAAATCTCATTATGCCATCAGAAAAATTATAGGAAATGAGTACACAATACAATGAAGCTATTTTTATTACAAATCATTAGCTGAATAGCTTAAAAAATAAGAAGAGAAAGTATAATTGTTATAATTTCATAAGATTTGAAAGTATTCTTTATTTTAAGTTTACTTTGCCTTAGCTGAATTGCATAAAACTTAGCTGAATTAACCAAAATATATAAAAATTCAAAAGATTTCTCTAAAATTACAACTTTCTGAATAAATTATCTTAGCTGAATTACATGAAACTTAGCTGAATTAACTAAAATTTATAGAAATTCAAAAGATTTCTCTAAAAATACAACTTTCTGAATAAATTACCTTAGCTGAATTACATGAAACTTAGCTGAATTAACCAAAATCGATAGAAATTCAAGAGACTTCTCTAAAAATACAACTTTCTGCACAAATTACCTTAGCTGAATTACGTGAAACTTAGCTGAATTAAGCAAAATATACGAAAATCCCAAAGTATTTATTAAAATCTTTATTTTCGTACCTAATTTCATTAGCTGAATTGCTTAAATTTTAAAAATTCGTAAGATTTCCTCAAAAACCTTATTTTTAAACAAAATTTCCTTAGCTGAATTGCATAAGACTTAGCTGAATTGTTGAAAATGCCACATTTTTCGATAAAAGTAATATTATGTGTTAAATCTCTTTAAAATATTGCTTAAAACTTAGCTGAATTGTTAAAAATCAGAATCTTTTCATTGATAGCAATGTTATTTGTAAAATTTCTTTAAAAAAACCTTTGCTGAAGTTATAACACAACATTTTCCTTAAACTTGAATAAGTTTTTCTAAAATTTGCAGCATATGGAGCAATTTTTCCACACTCCAACAGCAGTTGGCTGAACGTAATCGTGCCTTCTCCTTAACCAGTAACTCGACCATGTATACAGGAGGTCCCTTAAGTGATGCTGATATTGCTCTGTTGCCCCATATTAGTTGGTCACAGATTACGCTGCTGAATTTCTTGGGGCAAGGTGCCTTTGGTGAAGTGTATGAGGGTATGTTAAAGCATCAGGATCAAGAGGAAGAGGAAAAAGTAGCCATAAAGGTAATTCAACCGAAACTGAACTTGTAAAAATTAATTCATTACATCGCTCTCTCTCTCTCTCTCTCTCACACTGTTTCTTTCCCTGACTGTCTTTTAATAGAGTCTGCGTAAGGGAGCCAGTGAATTTGCCGAACTCTTACAGGAGGCCCAATTGATGAGCAATTTTAAGCATGAGAATATTGTACGCCTGATAGGCGTTTGCTGTGATACCGAATCGATTTCAATAATTATGGAACATATGGAGGGCGGTGATTTGCTTAGTTATTTAAGGGAATCAAGGCCTAATTCAACGGTAAGATCTTATTAAGCACAGGGTTTTTGAATAATTTTGTGTTTAAATTTCTGTTATCGAAAATAATTTGTTATCGAAATTATTTATCAAAAACGATAACTTTTTTCTACTTTAGAAACCTGTTGCCTCTTTACAACTTCTGGATCTGATGACTATGTGCATTGATGTAGCCACTGGCATGGCCTATTTAGAGGATATGCATTTCGTTCATCGCGACCTAGCATGTCGCAATTGCTTGGTATCGTCACGTGTACCTAGCAAGAGGACGGTGAAAATTGGTGATTTTGGTTTGGCTCGTGATATTTACAAAAACGATTATTATCGCAAGGAAGGTGAAGCCCTTATGCCGGTCAGATGGATGGCTCCCGAAAGTCTTGTAGATGGCGTGTTTACCACCCAATCGGATGTATGGGCTTTTGGGGTATTGTGTTGGGAAATTTTAACACTGGGTCAACAGCCTTATGCTGCACGAAATAATTTCGAAGTTTTGAATTTTGTTAAGGAAGGAGGTAGACTGGAGCAGCCCGATAATTGTCCGGATAAATTGTAAGTGAAGACAGGATATAATTTAAGATTTTAGAAGCTTTAATGAGAAATTTTCTTTTAGATTTTCCCTAATGATGGAATGCTGGTATACTGAGCCAGAGCAAAGACCCACTTTCCGACGTTGTTTTAATACTTTGCTGACCATTAAAACCGATGTTAGACGTGTAAGCATGGGTTATAATATCGATGACAGCGACTATGCCATGTATGCCAATCAACATGGCATTGTAATGAGCTCGTTCCTGGCTTCACCAGGCCTTAAGAAAGTCAAAGAAGAGGATGAAACCCAAGAGGAGGAGCAGGAGGAGCTACGCAAATACGAAATCAAACAAAACTCTTTAAATTCTCAAAATGAACAGGAATTTGTTTCGGATAAAAACGATTTAAAAGTCAGATTCAGTAACAACATTTCCCCCCTAAAGGAGGAATTGGAAGAGAATAGTGGTGGTTCTCATACAGATGAGACCCAATTGATTGATGCCAAACTTTATCGAATACAAGAGAATCCAGATTATTATGTTAATGAAGGTGTTTCCAGATTGTGAGAAGTGATGTAGAGCTGCAGGGAAGACCTTTTATGCCAAATTGTATTATAACACAACGATTTAAATAAGCTTTTTACATATTTTTTTTAAGGATTTAGGTTTAGTCACGTATTTCTTTGATTTTAAGAGACTGTTTTTGTAACGAAAACTTTAAAAATTTTAATTTTAATAAATATTTCCATGCGAAATTGTATTAAGATTTAAAAAGTGTTAGTTTTTCTATTAGATTACTTAGCTGAATTCATAAATTTGTTATATAAGTAAATATTACCTTAGCTGAATAGCAGAAAACTTAGTTGAATTGGAATATAATTACTAAAAACAAGGAATTTCAATAATTTCTTAAATTTTCCTCAGCTGAATTGAATAAATTTCAGCTGAATATGCATTTAAATAAAGTATTTATAATTTTTGTCCCTTGTATGTTATATAAGTATGAATTTCTTTAGCTGAATTCATAAAACAGTAGCTGAATTGATGTTATAAAAGAGTTCTTATAGTTTGCAAGCAGTTTTATGCTTTATAAGAAACTATTTCCTTAGCTGAATAGCAGAAAGCTTAGCTGAATTGGAATATAATTACTAAAAACAAGGAATTTAAAAAAATTCTTCAATTTTCCTCAGCTGAATTGAATAAATTTCAGCTGAATATGCATTTAAATGAAGTATTTATAATTTTTGTCCCTTGTATGTTATATAAGTATGAATTTCTTTAGCTGAATTCATAAAACAGTAGCTGAATTGAAAAACTATTACAAAAAAAGCTTACATATAGACAATATTCTTAAATTTACTTCATGTTTTCCTCAGCTGAATTGAATATTTAGTAGCTGAATAGCAGTTTTACACGATTTCTAATAATTTATGGGCATCTT
This sequence comes from Sarcophaga bullata, assembly GCA_005959815.1. Classification (NCBI taxonomy): domain Eukaryota; kingdom Metazoa; phylum Arthropoda; class Insecta; order Diptera; family Sarcophagidae; genus Sarcophaga; species Sarcophaga bullata. The sequence goes on from QOCX01000156.1 coordinate 393,998, forward strand.
TAAGTAATACAGTTCAAAATTTCTTAGCTGAATACAGTATTTTGTAGCTTAATATGGATTTTACGAAACTTTGTGTAAGTTAAGAACAATTTTCTTTGTAAAACAGCTTAAAAATTCTTAGCTGCAAAATATTTTGTAGCTGAATAACTATTTTACGTAGCTTTTTGTAATGTAATATACGTCTTAGCCATATTATTAAAACTGAATAGGGATTTTATAATTGTTTTAATGATTTGAAACAATTTTTGTTATTAAAGTGGTTATTGTTGTAGCTGAATTCAAATTAAGGCTTTGTTTCCATGTTTTCACTTACTTAGGCAAGAAGAAATTCTTAAAATTTCAAAACTTGAAATGCTTACTCAGCTAGAAATTGTGTAACTTAGCTCAAGGATTAAAATTTTTTTTAGAAATATTAAAATCACTTTAAAAACTTATTTTCTTTCGAAGAAAACTTTTAATTTTTATAAATTTACCTAAAAACAAGGTTTTGAAAAGGCTTAATATTTGAAAGAAAATCATTTAAAAGCTTTAATAATCAGCTTAAAAAAATAAGACACAAAGTTCTATAAAAAATTATAATAATTTTTCGTTTAAGATTTTATACCTTTACAGCACTGCCTTTTAAAATATAAAGAATTGATTCTAGTAAGCAACTGCATTTTTATAATAAACATCACTCACATTTTGCATCTCTCTCTCTCTCTCACTCAGTGCTTGATGAAACCATTGTTTTGTTTCAACTTCAGAAAAAAAAACGAAGGTTTTGGCAAATTCCATGCATAACTGCAGTGTGTTTATGTAAATACGTTTGTGTGTTCAAAACTACATATAAGTGTACGTGAGCGTAAGTTGAGAGAGTTGGATTATTTACGTTTGTTATTGTTTATGCTTATGTTTATGGGTTTCGTTTCGTTTCGTTTTGTTTCGTTTCTTGTTTTTTTTTTTCATTTTACTGCTATTTTCACAGCCTGATGTTTTGCATGAAGGATTAGTATAACCTTAACTCCCTGCTCCCTCTCTCTTTCTCTCTCTCTCTCTCTCTCTGATTTATGTCTTTATTTTAAACTCTTTTTTTTTCAAAGTGTCTATGTGAAGAATAGTATATGGATGAAGTGATAATAGCATGTGATGATATGTTTTGAATACAACGAGTTTTCTCATGTTATCAAAAACACACTCTCTCTCTCTCTCTGTCATGCCTTACAATACACAAATACAAATGCAAGTACAAAAAGAGTTTTACACAACTGCATTATGTATGAGCAACAAATTTTGAAAACGACAACACAACTTTTGTGTTATGTGCCTTGTTATGTGTGTGTGTGTGTGTGTTTGTATGGCTGTGTTTTTTTATTCTAAAACAACAACAAAAACAAAAACATGCACAAAACAAAACAATATGTTGCATATTTACATAATAATACCAGTAAAGACAATGCGGAAGCCGTTAGAATTAAAGAGAGTAGGAGCATAAGAGAGTGGAATTTACAGGGCAACACATTTAAGTATGTAAAGAGCTGAATAGAGTTGTTTTTTTAGGATTTTGTTAGAATTTTTAATAAATTCTTTAGGAAAAAAAAAGATCAACAAAAGTTTAAAAAGAACAAAAAAATATTTTCAAAGTTGAGTCATCATGTCACAATGGCAGGATGGAGAATTAGCGCAAAAAAAAAAATACTTTTCCTATGAAAAAAAAAGAAAAAAAAAATAAACAAAGAGAGGAACTAACTGTATAAATATAAGAGAAATTTAAATCAAAACTAATCTTTGTGTAGCGTATGCTTATACGTCCTGTGGTGCATCTTAATGAGTCTCGTCAAACTCAAAATATTAAATTAAATCGAAAAAATAATCTATTTCCCGCTGTAGTTCATTTTTTAACAATAATTTATCAAACATTATTCAATATTAAGTTAAGTTTTCAGTAATTCAGCTAAATAGCGAGCCCTTAAATATGAAAATATAACCTTAAATTAACAAATAGGCAGGGTAAACCTCATTTTAAGCTACAGAATCAAATTTTTCAAACATATTTCAGAATATTTCTTCAAATATTATTATATTGAGCTAAGTTTTCTGCAATTCAGCTAGAAAATTAAGCCTTATACTCTATTCATGGAAGAAGTTTATAAAAAACAAAAATATTCTTTAACATTTCGATAAAATTTCTTTGCTGAATTCACTATTTCGTAGCTGAATAGAAGTTTCTCTTGAGTTTTTTAGGTTACTGATTGTAATTCTATATTTAAGTGACAATTTTCTTTGTTGTATTGTTGAAAACCTTGTTAAATTGAAAAATAATTACAAAAATATTTATGTTTTCTGCAATATTTTACAATTTACTGAAGTTTTTTCTTTGCTGAATATAACATTTCATAGCTGAATATGATTTTCATATGGATTTTTATTATTTTCTTTTAATTTTTCGATCATTCAACACACAATTTCTTATCTACATTAAAGAAAACTTTATAAAAAACTTTAGTATAAACAACATTCTTCAAATTACTTCTTATATTTCCTTGCTGAATTGTATCTTTTGCAGCTGAATACGAAATTAATGTGATTTGATTAAGTTTTTAGATGTTCTTTTGTATTTCAAGACCTAAATTCTTAGCTGAATTCTTAAAAATTTAGCTGAATTGACGAATAGTTGCAAGAAACTATTCATATAAACAATATCCTTTAAGTTACTTATAATTTTTCTTAGCTGAATTAGATATTCAGCCGTATTCTGGGACTTTTGAATAAAGTTTTCTAACTATTAAAATTTTTCTTTCATTTAATACCTAATTTCTTAGCTGAATTCTTGAAAATTAAGCTGAATTGAAAAATAATTAACGGAAAATTTAAATACAAGCAATATTTAACAATTCTCGAAAGTTTTTTCTTTGCTGAATTATAAGTTTAGTAGCTGAATGATAGTGCAAAAACGCCGCCTTAAGGCCAAACAACTTTTGGCCAAAAGTCGTCCCAAAATTAATCTTAGTAAAATGTAATCGAATAAAAGTTGTTAAAATGAAAGTTATAGAAATTATTCGAATAAAATTGCTATTGAAATTAAACGAATAAAATTTATTCGGAAAAATGTAATCGAATAAAAATTAATCGAATAAAATATTAATCGAATATAGACTTAATCGAATAAAAGTTTTGGAAATTATTTAAATAAAATTATTCTTATTAAAACTGAGTAAAAAATATAAATTACTAGGAAAACTCACTCCCTCTCCCTCTCTCTCACTCCCTCTCCCTCTCTCTCTCTCTCTTATTAAATTAATTCTTTTCAAAAAATTTTCTTATAGTAAAAGGATTATTCTTATTACAATTGGAAAAAAAATGAATCGAATACGATTATTTCGAATAAAGCTTTGTATCTCATACCAAATGAACTTTGTACGGTCTTAGTTGAAAGTTTGCCAAGGATATGTGTGCTGCTGTGATTCAAAATAAAGGATGTCACCCCCAAATACTAGGATTATTTTTATGAAGCTGAGCTTTACTTTAGTGAATTAACTCGATTGGGTTCAGGTCTCAACCCGAACAATTTGATAACCCGGACCGAGCTGTCAATCGATGTCTTCAGCTTTTGTTCTAATATACTATTAGTGACAATCAATATTACCTTCTGCGTAAACCTGTCGAATCTGTAAAGCTGATAAACCATCACCCAGTTTATCAGATCGAAGACACGGAAACCATTTAGATGTTGTTTTTCGAGTTACAGCACTCTGCACAGACAAAATATCGGTTTATTCATTCAATAGAGCATTACGCATTAGGTTTCCTTAATTTCCAATGTTTTTTCTTCTAATCTGGCATCTCCTTAATTTACCTACTGTATTACGTTTGCCTATGAATGTGTGTGTGTACATTACACAACAGAAGAGCTTATGTGTTAGTGAGTGTATTAAATTTATTATTTTCTTTATTCTCTTTTAAACGGCTCTTCCTTTTTTTCTTCTTTCTATTGTGCTCAATTGAATTTTTTTTCTCACACTGGTTTTTTTTTTCATTGTCTTCTTTCCTCTTTTCTTTTTTTTTTTCTTGTTTTGTTTCTTTGTGACACATTTACACACAGTCTTCAACGCAATTTTATCCTTATGATTTACCCTGTATTTCCGTTTGTGAAGCCAGTCAACGGCAGTATTGGCATTTACTACGCTTACATGTTGAACGTTTGTTAACAGCAACGACAACGACAACTACAACGACAACGACAACAACACCAATCCATAGTCTACTACAACCGCAGCTGTTGCCTGATAATGAAACCTTGAACACATTGACACTTAAATGGCCCATTATAACAGCCGAAGCATCAACAACCGAAGCAACGACAACATCAACGCTTTTTTCATCACTATTTCTGGCCAGCCGACCATTTAATATTCAATACCAATACGTGTTAAAAGCCTCTATACCAACATCGCCATTACCAACAACAACAACAACAACAACGACAAATTTAACTGTTAATGTTACCCCAGACATCAATAGAGGACAACAACCAGAGCTAGAGAGGCATGAAGAAGAGCAGCAGCAGCAACAGTTACAAAAAATTGAAAGTTTACAACAACAGTCGGACAATCGAATGGCGACTCTTAAACAACAGCATGATAATGATAATAACGGTATTGATGATGGCCGAATACGAGTAGAAGAACAACAGCAACAATGGTGGAATTTAGCAGACTATAATTGTAATGAGAATTTTGAGTGTGACATAACAGATGGCTTAATGCCATACACAACCTATCGGGTAAGAGAGAGAGAGAGAGAGAGAGAGAGAGAGAGAAAAGAGGGAGAGCATAAATAAATTTTTTTCTTTAATTTTTCACCAGTTTCGTTTTGCTTTGCCATTTGGCGATAATCTGGAGGACGTTTTATATTCACCACCCTCAGCTGTTTACACCACACCGGCCATGGGACGACCCATATCCCAGCCTGTATTACAACAATCCTTAGCTTTAGATGATAAACATTTGGCGGTATTTTGGCAACCAGGGAAATTTACTAATGGTCCTCTCACTTACTATAAAGTGCAGTTGAAATCAGCATTCGAAACTCATCCCAGACAAGAAGAGGTAAGTTTTTATTTTACCTTCAAAAATGTTTAACCTCTTAATCTTATATTCCAGTTTTTACCACCCACCACCTCTTATTATATATTCTCTAATCTCTCGGCCTCCACCCTTTACACTGTAAGCCTTGCTATGCTTAATAGTGAAGGTGAGGGTCCATCTTTGGAGGTGAATTTAACAACAAAAGCAAGGCCATATAGTGCCTCTTTAAAGCTGGACGACTTAAACACCTTGATTTTAGCCGGCGAGTATAGTATTATTTTGAAATCGTTGGATCCTTTGGTGGAAAGTCGGGTACTTTATAAATCTGAAGAGATTTTAATGGATTTCGATGTCAATCAGTATACTAAGCGGCTATTTGTGGTGGATAAATCGGGTCGAATTAAAAGGTAAAGTTTTTAAGTTTTTACTGCAGGAAAATGGTCTTGAGAGTCTTTTTAATTCTTCAGTTTCCAGCTGGATGATGCCGCGAATTATACGGACTTACATTTGAATGTCAAAGAAGAAGATTTTGTGCCATCAAAGTTATCAGTGGATTGGTTAAATCAAAAGCTTTATATAGCCGGAGTGGTGAGTATTTTTTAAGCAACATTAGGTAATTTTTCTTAAGGTGAGCCAGTGCAAAATTTTGTTCAGCTTCCAATTGAAGTTACGATACCTGCAGCTTTTCAGTTTTGTAGCTTTCCAAAGAAAAATTCTTCAATTTCCTGAGGGAAAGTTCCAGTTAAATACGAAATTACAGAGATTATTCAGTTGCCCGACTTTGCTTGAAGGGAATTGGATAAATTTACGGAGTTTCCTAAAGCGAAAAACAATTTGAATTTGAAATTCCAGGGTATTTCTCAGTTTCCCTCGCTGTCCTGAACGTAAAGTCTAGGCAATTTCTTTAGTTTCCTAAAGAGAAACTCCACAGACTTTCGAAATGAATTCCTCTGGCAACAATTCGGAACCAGAAAACAGTTTCGTTTCCAGAGTTGATTCACGCTTCCACTTGCTTCCTACTGCTTTCACTTGAAGTGAACGTCCACGAACAATTCCTGTGAGATTGCAACTTCGTTTCCTTCTCAGGGTTTCGTATTGAAAAAGATTTTGCGATTGAAATTAATTCCCAGCTTCCTTCGGAGACATTTCAGTATTCAAAAGAAACTGTTTCCAGGTTATTCTGTATTAAGAACCGATCCTGTTCCTACAATTGACTTCCGTTTTGATTTTAACTTTCCAGTTGAATTGAATTTGCTGCTACATTGGAACGCAATGGCATCAAGGAACAGTTCTGTTTCCAAAGTTGATCCCTTTCTTGGCTGAGAATTTTCTCTCAGTTTCGGCTACATCCTCTACCTAATGTGGTCGGGGGAACGTTTTATTTCCGCTCGCGAATTTCGAGTATTTAATTGCAAACTTTCTTTCCTTTCTCTTCTAGCTTTCCACGACCAAAAACTGGCAGTTGCTGCGTTGTGACTTGGATGGCTCTACAGTCGAAAGTATAGCCCGTGACTTTAAGCCTCTCAAACATTTGCAAGTGGATCCCTTAAATGGTTGGCTTTTTGCCACCGATGATGGCCATCTATTATGGAAAATGGATTTGAGTTCAGGGAAGCTGGAGTACGTTAAACAGACCTTTGAAATGGAATACTTTTCCAATCAACAACAAAATTTTTTAATCACGGCCTATAATGCTAAGGAACGAGAAATCTATGAGCTAAGCTATGATGGTGGCCATAAGGAGAGGTTAAATGTGGAAATTAATGCAGCTTTTCAAGGCGATGTTTTATGGTTTCTGCGTGTTGAAGACTGGCTTATTATGACGAATGGCTCGTTTTTATTAAGGCAGGATATGAAAACTATGGAGTGGGACTTGTTAAGCTTTAAGGAGATTGAATGGTGTTGGAAAGTTAAGCCTTTACTAAAGGGATCTTGGAAAGATTTCTTGCAAGCAAAGCCCAAACCTTTAAAGGAACCTGAAAACCTGCAAGCTTTGATAAGTGACAACAAAGCCAAGATTATGTGGCAGAAGCCTGCTATGCTTCTAAGGTTTCAAAGCGCAAATGCCTGGCAAAATTGGGAGTACGAATTGGATATTCTGGATGTCCTAAGCAATAATGCTTTCAATATACGCAGCATTAAGACCAACTACTTCCAAGTGGAACGTTTACAGCCGGATAACTTGTATAGAATCAAAGTAAGAGCCATGTTTCCGGGCTTAACAAGGCAGGCTCTTACAACGTCTATTAGTGAATGGTCTCAAGAGTTGTTAACACGTACCTGGCCAGCGGGAAGTTATAACTTTTTATGGGCTACTGAACAAGGTTTAAGGGAAAGTGAAGAGCTATTGAAACCCTCTAATAGCAAGGCTTTGGAGGGTCAAAACGTTTTAATGTTTAAGCAGATCAACACTAGCCTGTTTTATATCGAAAAACAGCAGAACTCAAGGCTGATGTCTTGTGTGAATCTAATGAACCCGATAATAAGATGTGGCTTCCAACAAGAGAATGTTTTTAGCATGGATTACGATCAACGAGCAGGCAAACTGTATTGGTCAGATGTTAAAAGGGATTGTGTAGTGAGATCAGATTTAAATGGCCACTCCAAAGAGCTGTTGCCTATATTTGGGGCACGTTTATTGAAGTTGGATGCGGGCAGAGGTTTTATTTACTTTAACACGGACTCACAATTGCTAAGAAAGAAATTAAATGGCGGCCTACAGGGTCAGGAACTGGAGTATTATCATGTCAAGGGCAATGGTGAAACCATACAAGGCTTTGCTTTGGATTACGCCAAAAACTACATCTATTGGTGGATTGAATTGCAAGAAGGCAGTTCCATAATCATGCGTTCAGATGTGGATTTTGTTAAAGCGGAGATTTTGGAGTCTTTACAGCCTCAGGCATTAGTTCTACCAAATTCCTTGGTTTACATAACAGAATTGGAAACGTTTTTGTGGTTGAATAAACTCAAAAGAGAGGCTGTTTTGGCTGCCGGCGACCACAAGTTACAAATGACCCTTGTGGGGGAGGATTTTCCTCAACAAAAAAATAATTTTGTGGCGTTGAAACGGGACTTTATCAGTTATCCTGACCTTATGGTTATACCCGAAGCTGTGGATCCTGAAACGGTTACCATAACCGAAGGCTATTGGGATGATTTCAATATTAAATGGTCCGCCATAAATGTACCTGACAATTTCACGGTCACTTATAAAGTTTTAATCACGGCTGGGGACTTTAAACCCGATTTACTTTTAACGTTTGAGGTTATGCAGCCCTTAGTACGTATTACGGAATTCAAAATGGCCGGCTTTACCATAAATGTCACCATTTTGCCATGTACAGTATGGTCACAGGGTGAACCTACACGAGTGCAATTGAAGACACCTTCGGCGGCTCCTAAGCAACCCAAAAATTTACGTGTTTTTGTTGAACAGTTTAGAGATCCATTGGACACGGACACCAATATTACTGCCTTGGTAAGATGGGATTCCCCCGACAATATTTCAGCGGAAAAGGAAGTTTTTTATAAAGTCTACTGTTGGCTCCAGGACAACTTGCATAGTGTTAAGGATATCGAAGATATGGGCTTGCCAAGTCATGAACTAAGATTTTATAATTTATTTAAGGAGCAAAGCTATAATTTCCAGGTTCAGGCCTTTTCTTTGACCCGATCCAAGGGAGGAGAAAAAACCTCTCTTTTGCAACATTTTATAAATCCTGAACAACAATCGGTGCCCAAATTATTAATTGCAACACGTGACTTTATAGGCGAAATGGATTTGGATTTGAATGTTACCAAGCAGTGGGTGTTTACTCCCAGCGAAGTGGATCATTTGGCGTTAATAAATCAAGAAAATAGGCTTTTATGGGTTAATGAAAATGTCGAGTTAATGACTTATCAACCTGGTTCGGCGTCTTTAAAATTGGCACGCATGCGAGCCGAAGTTTTGGCCTTAACAGTGGACTGGATTTCAAGGAAGGTTTACTGGGCTGAAATAGCCAAAGATAAGCAACATATAGTGGAGGTTTACAGTTTGGATTTAAATCAATATGAGGGCAAGGTAATGCTCGGCAAGGAAATATTCTCTTTGAGCCCCAACAAGCTGCTGAAAGACCTAACCGTACTGCCTTATGCTCGTACCATAGTGTGGTTGGAATATGATTTGGGTTCTACGAATTGTACACTGCATGGACGCAATTTAACCGATTTAATGATTTTAAAATTCAATAATTTACCTCAGCTTTCGAATATGTTCGAGGGATCTTTATTGCCCGACATGGAGACTTTGAATCTGGTGGATTTGAAAGGCAAACTCTATACATACGAATTGCAACGCCAGCTTCTGACTCCCATGAAGCAACAAAGTCCTCAAACTGAAGCGTACAATCAAGTGAAATTTGAACGGGATGCCGGGTTTATATACACCCTGGCTAACCATACCATTCAGGCATTTAACAGGCGCAAACACACCCTAGAATACAGCCACTATGTACCCGAGGTTAAGCTAATCAAAGCCTTTAATTATCAAGAATATCCACCGCGACAGTGTTTGATTATGGAATACTCTCAAGAAGCAGGCCACGACATACAACCACTCCACTTAAGGGATAAATTTTTACACGAAATCAAAGAGGACTCGATGATTTTAAAATTGCCCAGTAAAAATCCATTTGAGAACTGCATATTGGATATACCAGGCTTACGTTATCAGATCCTGATACAAGATTTTAGTGGAGACTATGAACGACAATATGATTTACAGCCTGGCTTGTTAAATATCACAGACCTGAAACCCTTTACCAATTATTCTGTAGAAATAAAAACCTTGTCATATTACCAGCAAAAGTACCAGCTGATGGATAATGTATATCCCATCCTTCAAGTACGAACTTTGGAGGGCAATCCCTCTAAACCGGAAAATTTTACGGCAAAAGCTTTAAGTCCAACGGAAATTTTGGTTAGCTGGCAGCAACCTTTACAACTTAATGCTGCCGAAGTAAACTATCATCTCTACTGGCAGCTACTTAACTCCAGTTTAACTTCCCATAAAATTGTAGACTCTTACGAAGTCCTATTAGAGAATTTAGAGCCACAAGAAACCTATCAAGTATGGCTGGAAGTGTACTCTTTGCCAAGCAAATTGAATTTTTCCGATAAAATCTCAATTAAAACGTTTAATGAGCCATCTAGGCTCGAACTAGTGGAACAACAGGCCTATAATTTAACACTAAACTGGCCTATGGACGATTCCAATTATGAAACTATTATATTGGAGTGTCAAGCCTTGGCTACCGACTTGGAAGATCCGGCCTTTAGTTTGGATATAACCAATCAGACGACGAATATCAGTGTAACGAATTTATTACCTAAAACCCGTTATGAATTCTATTTGAAACTGTTTTACAAAGACGTCGACAGACCGTATATCTATCCTGAACTGCCAGCCAGCCGTTATGTATTCGAAACTTTGGGAGATGCCCCTGGCCGGCCGGGACAACCTCAAATCGAGCATATAACCGGCGAAATTTTTAAAGTTTTTTGGGAGCAAGCCAAAGATAATGGTGCTGCTATTGTAGAATACAGTTTAGAAGCTTTGCAAGCACGCCAGCAACACAAACGCATAAGACGTCAGGTGTCAAATGTCTCAGCTATAACTACCATGGCTCAATTGCCTTGGGTGGAGGAATTGCAGCCAGTAGAGGATAAATGGGTGAATTATTGTAATACCTCAGAACTGAGTTGTATTGTCAGGGAACTGCATACGATGCGCTTTTTAATGTTTCGCGTACGAGCCCGTAATGAGCCCTATGGCTGGGGCCCTTATAGCGAGGATAGTGAACGTGTTTTGGAGCCGTTCGTATCGCCTCAGAAACGGCATTCCTTGGTTATGGCCATTATTTTGCCCGCAGCCATAGTTACCACCTGTGTTATCATCTTGATTATCATACGTAAAGGTAAGCAATTTAATTTTAAATATAAAAAACTGGTTATTAGAAAAATCGGTTACCCGGTTTTTAAATTTGCTTAGAATTATTCAGAGGTATTCGGAATTTGAATGCCAAACGTAAATTAAAGCAATAAAATTGAATACGGAAGCAAACAATAGTAAATGTTTCAGATCTTAGATTTTTAACACCTGGCACACATAAAGTGGTAGGGTATCACCAAAAAATGTAAAACAATACCAGACAAATTACATTCAGGACTCTAAAAGACCCTTTAAAGTAAAATTTAAAAGAGATTTCATCTGTTTATGGCATTAATGTAGTCCTTCCAGAACAATAAGAACACGTTTACAAAAGAAGATTTTACGTTGGTTTATTGCGTAACGTAAGCCACTTTTGCCCAGAAAAAGAGTATTAAATCCGTTCAGGGTTTTCGAGAGGACAACAACCACAAATTGATGATATTTTACAAAACATAGTTTTGTTGCTTCGATCTGTTGGAAAGTATTACTTATAGCGTCCTCCAAACCTGAAGCATCACCGAGCAACTAAGCCAACAGATTTATAAAAATTTATGGAAAGTAATTCAGGATGTTTTAAATATTAATTAAGTCATGGAAAAATGTAAATTATTATTAATAATTAAATAATTGAAATGAAATGAAAGAAATAAAAAAATAATTAAAATTTAATCCAAATTTTAAATAATAAATTTAAAAAATGTTTTTAGTGTGGGGTGGAATGTTACAGTATTGCAGCATTACATTATTACAATGTTACATTATTATTACGTACATAATTGGCCATTACAACCCTTCAGTGAGGACTACGCCTAGCTTCTCACCACTTATGTTGTGTGTGTTAATTTATACATGAGTGGCGGGACCTAAAGTTTAAAGTAGACTCCGAACGACAGATTTTTTGAAAAACTTTTCATGGCAATTTTCTTATCTCTCAGAGTTTTTGCCAGAAATCTGCTGAGAGAGGAAGTCACGAAGAAATATTTTTTCATATTTCGTTTTTGATGTTTGACGGGGATTCTAACCCTGCTCTTTCGTCTAATAAGCCAACACACTACCTACTAGACTACGGGACAAGTACATCATTACTACAGTGCGTTAAAAGTGATTTTTTTTTTTGAAGCTCAAAGGGACATATTAAAATATTGCTTAGAATTATTCAGAGGTATTCGGAATTTGAATGCCAAACGTAAATTAAAGCAATAAATTGAATACGGAAGCAAACAATAGTAAATGTTTCAGATTTAGATTTTTAAAACTGGCACACATAAAGTGGTAGGGTATCACCAAAAAATGTAAAACAATACCAGACAAATTACATTCAGGACTCTAAAAGACCCTTTAAAGTAAAATTTAAAAAGGATTTCATCTGTTTATGGCATTAATGTAGTCCTTCCAGAACAATAAGAACACGTTTACAAAAGAAGATTTTACGTTGGTTTATTGCGTAACGTAAGCCACTTTTGCCCAGAAAAAGAGTTATTAAATCCGTTCAGGGTTTTCGAGAGGACAACAACCACAAATTGATGATATTTTACAAAAATAGTTTTGTTGCTTCGATTCTGTTGGAAAGTATTACTTATAGCGTCCTCAAACCTGAAGCATCACCCGAGCAACTAAGCCAACAGATTTTAATAAAATTTATGGGAGTAATTAGAAAGCTTTGGTATCATCATAGCCAATGATGGGTTTTAAAGGAGTTTTTTGTCCGTGTTACTAAAGTAAAGCAAAATGTAAAAGCAATTCCACGGTGTTTGTTGGTAAATCTAATACAAAAACATGTACACTCGTCCCTTGAAAGATACATAAAGAACGAATGCAAAGTAATCACTGTCTTGATATTAACGAAGTTTAAAGTACTAGAGTCTCAGTCTAGAAAGTACAAGAGGCAAGAGTAGGAAAGTAGAAACAATCTTGATGTCTTGTGTAGGTAAATCTAATGGAGTTGTAAATAACAAGAAAACATGGGCAAAAATATTCACTTGCCAGGCAAAAGCAAACTAGTCGTGTGAACTCTCTGTCTCTCTCTCTCTCTCTCTCGCACTCTTTAGATTACTATAGTAAATCTTTAGTCTTGATTTAAAATATCAATTTATTTCACTGTGCTGTTAGTAGAAGATCATTAAACTTGGTTGTCGAATTTGACTATTCCAGAGGTAGTGAAACATATGAAGGAACTTTAATAATGGTAGGGGGCAATATTTCCTCCTCTAGTTTTGATTGCATTTGTCAAAGATGTAAGAAAATAGACAGTTTGGAGTGTAAATGTTGCCCGATAAGAACTCTGCATTTAGTTGGGTTTTTCAACACAATCCACACTCAAAACCCATCACGAAGTTAGTTAGCGATTGGTTGGAAGCATCTAATGTTCATTTACTTCAGTAGTCAGCACTATGGAACACTGTTAGAGCCATTAAGGATCTTAATATATATTTAGTTGGCATAAAGAACACATAAAGAAAACCTTCAAAGAGTCAAATAGAGAGCCTAATAGATTTTATGCCTCTGGTATATGCTGGTCTAATGAAAAGAGGGGGTATTCTATAGATTATTAATTAATAAAAAATTTATAACAAGCGTTCTTAATTCCTTTTCATGTGTTTAGACATGATTTATGAGCTAAATTTAAGAACAGAATATTTAATTTAAATTGATTTGATTAAATATGCGTGATTTTATTTGTTTTTCTTACAGGAAACGAACTTTTTAAATGATTTTGGATTGAAATGTAAAGCAGGTGATAATCGACCTGCCTGCTACAGAGCTAGGGTAAGTATTCAGAAGCAAAATAATAATTTTTGATTTTCATACACAAGTGGTGTGATATTTTTTTTTATAGATTGTATTAGAATTATCAGAATTTTTTTTCGATGTTTTAAACTCTTGAAAGCATAGACTTTTGTCACCCACTGTAAATGTATTTACTTCTATCGCGTTTTTAGTTCATAGCGTTTGGCTGCTTTAAACTACTTAACCATTATTTTAGATTTTGAAAACACATTTTTCACTTTTCATTAAAAGTTTCTTTTTTTTTCAATTAATTTTCATTATTTTCCTGCATATTTCTGTCATTTCTTATTAATTTTTATTTAATTTACAAAATTTTTGCTTCTTCTCTTGTTTATTTTCCCACAAGGTTTTCATTATTATTTTTGCATATCAAATTCCCTGCCCTGCTCATTGACTTTAATGTAATTTTATAACACACTCTCTCTCTCTCTTTCTCTCCCTGTCACTCCCTTTTACAAAGTAAACACAAACAAAAACAAAGAAAAAAAAACTTCAACAAATATTAAGTGTCACTAGTACTAAACACAGAAGGACACTTTTTTTTTTGTATTTATTTGTCTTTTGTTTGTTGTTGTTGCATTGTGCCTTGAAATTTGAGTTGTGTTGTTGGGACATGTGGTCTCATGATGTTTATAACTTAAGCTTTAATAAAAATTATAACAACAATACACACTAGACAAGTTGACGTCAAAACAACAACACCACCAGCAGCAGACACTTAAACTCTCAAATTTTCTCACATTCTTTTACAGAAGTAAACACACAACATAACACAGTTCTTATTCAAGGATGGTTGATGATATTGGTGGTGGTCTTGTTATTTAATACTGTTAATGATTGTTTTTGTTGTTGTGTTGTTCAGATTGTTTTTTTTTTTCTTCATCTTTTGTTTGTTATTTGCTTGACCACCTCTCTATATAACATAGCCAAACGGTGAGAGCTTTTGTTGTTCTTTTCTTTTTTTTTATTGTAATTTAAAGTTAAATAGGGGGTTAGGTTATCATGTTATATTCTATTGTGAACGTTAAAAAAGCAACAACCACAATTTATAAATAAAAAAAGTGAAAAAGAAAAAAAAAACAAAAAACTGATCTTTCATTTGTCCTGTGTTTGTTTCGTTTTGTTTTTGTTTCTTTTCTCTCTTTACAGTGTTTTAAAGGTTGTGAACTGTGGTGGCATGCCTTAAAAGAATTTGAACCTTGCCAGGAAGCATGTGTAAGTATTCTCACTTTTACTTGGTATGTTTGGAAAAGTTAAAAAAGAACAAAAAAAACCCAACACAGCACAGTTAAAGTATTTTTGTATGTGCCTGTGCATGTGTGAATAGTGTTGGTATTTTAATTTTTTTTTGGGTGAAATTAAAATCAAAACAATTTCTTAGAGATGCCAGATGGGATATTTTTTTTTTGTAAAAGATTCTTATTTACAAAGGAAAAAATTTCCAAATTTAAGGGAAATATCAGGAAATAATCAGTTTAAAGGGGGGGGGTGTGCAAAACACTTTTTTGTTTTTATTTTTAATAGAGTTAATGCTTTTGGAGACAAAACACCACCACTCTCTTTTTTTTTGTGTAACTTATGATAATAAACATGACTCAGTTAAACGTGTTTAAATTATTCATTAAAATATTAAATTTAAATTAATTATC
Source organism: Sarcophaga bullata (assembly GCA_005959815.1). Taxonomy (NCBI): domain Eukaryota; kingdom Metazoa; phylum Arthropoda; class Insecta; order Diptera; family Sarcophagidae; genus Sarcophaga; species Sarcophaga bullata. The sequence continues at coordinate 409,474 of QOCX01000156.1, forward strand.
ATATCAACAGATAATACAATAATTAAAAATTTAATAACAAAAACAAAAAGTAAAGGAAAATTGAAATTGAAATTTGTAAACAAAAACAAATTCATTTACAATTTTAACATACATTTTTACAAATAAAACTTTGTAATAAAATTTTCACTTCAAATGTAATATTTTCCTTAATTTTCTTGCATTGTTTTTTTGTATCTTTTTTTTATTAATTTATTTTAATTACTCTTGGCATAATTTATTATAATTTACTATTCATCATGGTAACCTTGTAAATATTCTAAAAAAAAGCCTATAAAAACTCTACACACACACACACACACACACACCCAACTGTAAATGCGATGTCCTACAGTCAATTTAATAAATGAGCCTCATGCTGTTCTCCTCTATTATTGTTACATACACTCCACACACAAAAAACATCATTTATATGAACAATAGTAACGACAGTAACAACAACAACAATAACAATAACAAAAAAAAAACCGAGAATAAATACATTTTTATTTAAATCTGTAATAAATAATTAACAATTGGAAAAAAAAACAACATTTTTATAGGAAAATATTACAATAAAAATAAATATTAATTTAATAACAAAATAATAGGGGTAATTAGTAAAATAATTAACATAGAAATAATAAAATACCCCACAAGTGAAAAATACACCGAGAAAAATTTAATATGAGAAGCCTCAACACAATCAACCACAACCAAAATGGTTTTGGCTTTGTTTTGAATTTGAATAGAAATGAAGATGTTTTTGCAAACAAAAATCAAAAACAACAGCAAAGTAATCATATACTATCTCTCCCTCTCTCTCTTGTTATATTAGGTTACGAAGGTTTCTTCTTATAGAGTATATACGTACTTAAGTACTGAAATACAGCACGAATAAAATAAAAACAATTTCGATGTATTGTTGGTAAATCGAAATTGTGGACAATAGGAATACACAAGTAAACATTAATTTGCTTTTGTTTTTAAGTGGAGTTGTTTTGGAAAGGCAAATATATGCTCAAGACATGTTATTAACGAAAGGTTTTTTACTTTAGAATACTAGAGTACATACTAAAACAAAGCACGAACGAGGTAAAAACAATTTCGGTGTCTTGTTGATAAATAAAAAGGGGGACGTACCTACAGAATGAGTAGTTTAGTCCACTAGTGAAGAAATATTTTTTGTAACAAATCAGCATTGAAAGTCTGTTGCTCCAGCTTGAATTTTATATGCAAGCTACACTGAGCCGTAATATAGGCAGGAGAATTAACAAATTGGCATTATCTAGTGTAACTTTCTTAACAGAACCGATATTTTTCAACCGTGGGCTTTTTTGTATACATCTGATCACATCTGCAGTGGTTCTAATTTCATATAAATTTCTTTATAATCCATGTAATTCAAAAGGCAAAGTTCTTACATAAAATTTTTTTTTACGAAAAAAAAGCGATAAATTTTGGAAAATTGTTGAATTTAAATGAAATTTATTATCGTATTTTATTTATTTTTTTGATAATAATCTTAATACGCAAAAAAATATTGTAATTTATTGATTCGAAATTAATTTTATTATCGACAGTATTAATAAAGTTTTGTTAATGATTTTAACTTTTATTGTTTAAGCATTTGAAGTTAAAAGACCTGGGAGAAAGTATGGTAAATAATCCAAATTTTTCAATACCACGCACGAGGTTCTTAACAATTGGAACTATCTGAGGGATAATTAAGGAATATTTTGCCACCAGCAATATAAAAACCAACTCACACAACTACTGCCTGTAGATGAGTTGATCAATTATGCTAAAACAACATTAGGTTTTCATGCTGATTTTCTGGTGGTGCCATTGGGCTGCATTTTTACCAACAAAATAAGCCTGATGGAACCGTACTATGGCGGTATCACAACTGAGTTGTTTCGACTTGATATTGAATATTTTAAATTGTATGGCAAGTTTTTTTCAACAAGACATTGCCTTAAGCTATACAACATAATCGATTTTGCTTTTATTGCAGGAGAAGTTTACAGAAAGATAAAATTTCGTTATTTTGGCGTTTTCAATTCATCATGCGATATGCTGCCGTTGGTTTCTTTTTATTAGGCCTATGACGTAGCTTGTGATGATAGTGATAGAGTGAGAAGCTAGGTCGTAATTACGACTGAAGGGTTGTAGTGGCCAATTATGTATATAACGTCATTACTTGTGTCTATGCAGAGAATACTTTAATGTTGTAATATTTGAAATCCGATATTCGTAAAGTTATCACTGTAATATTAGCCCAAATGTAAGAAAAAGTGATCAAAAACTATTGTCCACTGTAACCAAACCAAAGACGAGGTAATTTAAATTATATTGTATTTGTATTTCGTTTATATTAACCAGTTCCAGGCATTATAAAACAATAAAAATTTCAATTGGCATCTTAGTTTGATGTGGGTTCAGCTTATTTTTGACGGAAAGTTTATCAAATTTTCTAAAATTTTTAAATAAAAAAAATAACTCTACAGTGTTAGTCTGATTTTAACAAGTGAAGCTTAAAATGTCTGCTTTCAAACAAGCTATGGTATTGCCAGATGCTATTAATATTACCAGAGATATTGGCTTTGTAAAGAGATATTTTCAAATTACAGTTTCTGTTCAACACTTAACATTGCTATGTTATCGGCATAAAATTGCTTGATTTGCAAGCATACAACATTATCGGTTTAAGAAAATCGTACTTTATGCTCTTTTTTCCTTTTTCTGAGCATCAACTGTAACAATTGCCTTCTGTTTTTTTTTTGTTTTGCCTTTTTCTGATTATAAGTCTCTTTGACACAATTATATCAGATTACAAGTAATAGTTATGCACACACTCTATTACACATACATACACTGTATTTAATTGTAAAATATCCACATACCCGGTATAATTTGCATAATTAAAATGTCACAAAGGAATGCTGAGACAACGGCAACGACAGCAGCAGCAGCAGCAGCCACAGCAGCAGCAGCCGACTCTTTAACAGATTGTCTCTTCTCATTTCAAATTTAAAGTAAAAGTAAGCATGAGCGCGCGTGTTTAACCTGTAATTCGATGTGTGTTTATTTGCTGTGTGTGTCTGTGTGTGTGTGTGTGTTTATTTATGTATGTTGCTTGCTTGCTTGAGTTTTTATGAATGAATAAATAAAAGCAAAAAAAAAAAATAAAATAAAATAAAGAAAAAAGGAAACTTAAGAAGAGTTCTTTATTTGTGATATATTTTCTGTTTTTTTTCTTTAAGCAAACAAATACACATACAAAGAGACAGAGAGATCATAACTCATTTAAATAATAATCCGTAGAAAGCAAGAGAGACATAACAAGCGTACGGGGGTGTATATTCATACTTACGCACTTGAAAGCAAATGCATTCAAATCTAGGCTTGAAAAAAATGTGTTAAAGACAGTGATACCGTAGAGGAAGAGAGAGGGAGAAAGAGAGAGAGAGAGGAAAACTAGCGGTATAAATACGTAATTTAATGGCATTTGCTTTTGTACACCTACACACACATACACACACACCCCTAAAGACACTTGTTTGCTTGCTGCTGTGAATAATTGTTTAATAAGAAGGAAAAAAAATTTTTTTGTTTGCAATGACTGGGTATTTTAATTTAATTACCGTTTATTGAATTATTAAGATTTTCTTTTTATTCTTGCCCTCTCGCTCTCACTCTCTCTCTCTCTCTCTCTATTGCATTCTTTAACTATTTTTTCTCCATTTCATTCATTAGTTAATTGAGTTACAAAAATTAAAGAAAAAAAAAAAAACCAACACAGTAAATGTTTTGTTAGAAAACAGAAAGTGAGAGAGACAGAGAGCAAGTGTGAGAAATAGAGAGTCAAGAATTTTAATTTCATTTGTAAACAAATCAAACAAGAGTTGCCTCCCTTGTTTTTGTAAGATAAACATTCGAGAAGAATCGAAAACGTAAAGTAAATGGCTTTAAAATTGAATAACTTTGGTAATATTTATGGTAACAGGTAACACGATGGCTTGTTTAAAAGCAGACATTTTAAGCTTTACTTTCTTAGAAGACTTTAGGAAAAACGTATTTTACTATAGAGGGCTCTATAGGTTTCAAAGTCAAGTTAAATATAAACCCGCATAAAACTACAATTTTAATGAAACTTTTATCGCATTATAATGCTGGAATCTTGTTCAAATACAATATCATTTAAATGACCGCACCTTTTGAGATAGTTTTCAAATACTTTCTTTGATTTGGGGTGGTATTCACCCCAATAACTTGGTAAATGTTGATTTTCAAATGCTCTAACGTTAGGATATTCTCTGTATAGGCACGATATATGAATTAGTTTAAAAAAAATACCTTAACTGCAGCAAATCACATGGCCATGGTGACCAATTGGCCTTGCCAATACGTTTAGTTACAGTTTCTGTGATTTTCTCATGCAATAAAGCCAACCAAAGCTGTACATTTCTCGTACAATGAAGCTAAAATCGATTATGTTGTGTGGTTCATGGCATCGTATTGTTGAAACCATGTTGCCATTCAGTTTATAATCTTCAATTGTAGGACAAAAAAGGAAATTTTTCTTTAAATTGCCCTGGGAAACGTTTTTCAGAATAATTTTGGAAAAAAAAATATTGCCTACAGAGCACTAAATAAGCAGCTTTTACACTTCTGGATTCTGCAAGTTGCATAGACGACAATTTTAGTTCCTAAAAGAGGACTTGGAAGCGCTACAAATGTCACCAAAACTCTGGTTCTCTGCAATGTACCGTACTCATTGCGGAAATTGTAGTCTCTGTTATTGGAGCTCTCTAAAGGATAATTAAGGAGTACTTTGCCACCAGCCGTATAAAGACCAACTCACCCAACAATACGCAACAAGATTAAAAATAAAATTTAAGAGATATGGAAAGCGCTACAAATGTCACCAGACCTCTGGTCCTCTGTAATGTACCGTATTCAGTGCGGAAGTGGTATTGCAAGATTACAGTGCGGAAGTTGTATTGGCAAGATTACAAATAAATATGAAGAGATTTAGAAGCGCTATAAATGTCACCAGACCTCTGGTCCTCTGTAATGTAACGTACTCAGTGTGGAAGTGGCACTGGCAAGATTACAAATAAATTTGAAGATACTTAGAAGCGCTACTAATGTCACCAGACCTCTGGTCCTCTGCAAAATAACGTACTAACTGCGGAAGTTGTAGCCTCTATTACAGCCAGCTAGCCAGCTAGACAGCCAGCTAGCCAGCTATGAGCTATACTTACCATGCAGCTATTCTAGCTGTACTAGCAATCTATTCTGTTACAATAGCCATCTAACCAGGTAGGTACATGCAAGCCAACTAGGCAGTTAGCCAGCCAGGCAGCTAGCCACTACTGAGCTAGTCAGCTAGCTAGCTCTACTAGCAATATTAGCTATACTAGCCAGATAGCTAGCTACGTAGCTACCTTGCTATACTAGCTATACCAGCTAGCTTGCTATACTAGCTTTAGTAGCAAGCTATACTAGCCAGCTATACTAACCAGCTACCGAGCTATACTAGCCTGCTAGCCCTTTTAAGTTTTTTTCTCTGTTAAAAGTGTTAGCCACTAATCTACAACGCACTGTAAGAAATTTTGTTATTTTTCCTTTCTTTTTTTTTTATATAAGAATAGAAAATAATTTGTGACGCATTTCTACAGCAAAGTAGGCCACCTTTATTATAATTTTTTTTTTAAATATTAGCAAATCTAGTTCATTTTATTTAATAATGGTTTAATAAATGCACAATGGCCTATGAATTGGTAGAAAAGAAATTTGCATTTGAAATGCAATTTTTAACAGGAGAAAATCAAAAGTAAAAATGGGAATAAAAAGAAAACGTCAAAATGGAATTCAACATTGAAATTATTTTTTCTTTCTTTTTTTCTTTTCTTTCTTTTCTTTTCTATTACAAAGCCAGCCATGCTATTGATATTTAAATAAACTTTTCATATGAAGAAAAAAAAGATTATGTTCTAAATTCCTTTAATTCTTTGTATTAGAAAATGTTTTGTTTGTGTAAGTAATTGAGAATTTCTAAATTATTTATTAAAATAAATTCACTTTAATTGTTTGGTTTATTAAATGTTATGGCGGCGGTTTTATCCAGTTTCAGTCTAATTGATTACACTTTCTTCAAGAATAAATGTCACGAATATTTACGGGACACACACACACACACACTCATACACATATGTGGCTGTACGTACGGTTATATTAAGAGAGTAGGTGGTAAGTAGATTACACAGGTTTTTGTAAAGAGAGAGAGAGAGAGACAGAGAGAGATTTGAGTGTAACAGTGCAACAGAGCAAGAAGAGACTTTGTATGACAGTATTTATGTTGGCTTTTGTAACTTTTTCTTATTGTTTTTGTTCTCCTTTCAATTTTTAATCATTTTAATAAAGTTTTTCAACTTTTTCTTTTACATTTTCAATTTATTGTTAATTTTGCTTTTATAATTTAATTAAATCTCTCTCTCTCTCTCTCTCTCTCTCTCTCTCTCTC
>QOCX01000157.1:6779-30684 GCA_005959815.1 Sarcophaga bullata
ATAAGCGTCAAACGATTAGCGTCAATTGTTTTGAACAAAATTTATTTATTTTTGTTATTCTCCTCAGTGGGTTTTGTTGCTTGTATGTGAGTGTGTGAGTGTGTATTTGTGTATACGTATATATATGAAAATGTTTATGTAAACTTACTGACAAGCTGTCAGTCTGAGATTTATACGAGGATGTCCTTAAGAAGTTTTCAATTACTAAAGTTAACTGAAGCCGTTTCATAGGTATTATTAGGAGGAGGGCTTTATTCCAGATGGACCTAATTTTGATTAAAATCTACATCAGGGATATGATAACGATCCATACGTTAACTGTGATTGCTTTCGAACAACAGAAGGAATTGGAATTTGAAGTTATTTATCTCAGGAAATACCCTTAGAGATTTTAAAGGGTCTTTTCCAGTAACCAGAGATTACCAAGATCTCCAAATAAATGAACTGAGATGGTTTAGGTTTCAATATTTTATATACACAGAGCAGCGGAGTAAAATGTTGTCTTGTACACAATAGAGGTCAACATATCAATATTTGTTGTGCAGTGGTTTAAAGTACTGCATCAAATATCCATCTAGCCTGAGCATCCACCTCCATTCGAACGACATGGCCGACACAGCGCAGCCGCTTGATTATAATACGCTGCACAACGTCCATGTCGTTGAAGAGCTCGTATAGCTCACTGTTAAATCGGATGAGGAAATCACTGATAACTCGCACTGGACCGATAATCTAACGGAGGAATACTCTTCCAAGGCTGCTGCATCAATAGTGTTCATGATTCTGCGCCATTGAGAAGCACGGAGAGAAGGTGTATCTTATAAAATATTAGTTTTGTTGTAGAAGAGAGGTCTCTGCTACTTAATTGTCTATTTAGATCATAGTTAGTTCAGTTATTGGCCGTAATCTGGGACTCAATACGCCGCATGTCATAGCACTAAAGGCAGCAATCTGGAAGCGATCATCCTTGAAAGCTCATCTGCCTTATTTGCTCTAAATTTCCTCGAGACCACCTATTATCTGATACGGAGTTCAATTCTTAAGGGAATTTCGTCAGGGATGTTAAGAATCCAGTTCTTTTGTCCAAGCGCGAGTGTAATTGTGTGAGAAGACGCCTAATGGGGCATGCCTTCTAATTGAAAGTATCCCGTAACAATAGAGAATACTTTGTAATTGTCCAGGCATGAGCAAATGTATGTGGTCTTGTGTGCCGACCACAGCGAGGTTTTTTTGATCCTGTTCCCCATATTCATGGACCCAAAAGACACAGGCCTTTGGGAAAACTACCATTCTGGAAAAATTTAGGCGATATTCACGGACATCCTTGGATGACTAAATTACGTACGCCAGGGACTTTGGGACAGTCTGCCTTTCCGAAAAGATCAGTAGATTCTCAGGGAATAGTTTACAAATTAATCGAAATGAGAATACCGGAGTCTTCTGCCTGGGGGACGCTGTGGTCCTTTGGGCTGCTATAAGAGTTTTGGATTTGCACCTACAGGATAAATGCGGAATAAAAAGCTCCTCCTTCGAACATTTAGTTTGGTTACCTAGATTGTATAGAAAACTTTGTGCAGTAATCGCTTAATAACAATCCTGCTGATCTCGAAATATATTTTCCAAGACACTGAGAGATCGTTACGTCAAGGGGACATACTCTATGAAGGATACATCGAGCAAGTCACACATTTCCGAGTAGATTTTTAACTTTAATTTTGGGGACTGAACTACATTCCATTGCAAGTCAAAGGTTTGAAGCTGCTGTTATTAAATTTCTTCTTTTCTAGAATTCTTTTTCTCTCTCGCTCCATCCCTCGTATAAATATAGGTTATCATACAGAATAATATTTAGAAACACGCACACACACATGAAAATCTCTACTGTTTTAACAGGTTTGTTTAATTTTGTGGCAAAGTTTGTTTTGTCGAAAGGTGTGAGATGGGCGTGGCCCAAAAAACTTTTTCAAAGAGTATTTAAATATTTGCACTTTGTATTAATGTTAGTGTGTATGTGTGTGTGTGTGTATAGGTGTTTGCATATGCCCATGGGTTTGTATTTATTTAACCTAATAAGGTGTTTTATATTTGTTGTCATGTCCCATAATGTCAATTAATTTATGATGATTTTTAGTGGTCAAATGTTTATCATTTATTTGGTCAATAACAACAACAGCAACAACAATAACAATAACAACAGTAATATCTATTAAAGCAATAAATTTATACAAAATTTCCAAATGGAAATTTGGAAACATCTTTTCAAAAAGTAAACTTCAAATATGGAATGTCAACATTGCAAATCGAAAAAAATATTTCACAGGCCCATGTGAACCCCATAGATAGACAAACTCTTAACTTTTAAGGCATATTGTTTGGTAAGTTTGTATTTTGGATGAGGGAATAAAAAAACCAAGGCAAAAAATTTTCTTCAAAGGACATCAGGTTAGAATTAAATTTTTTGTTTCCTTTGACGTTCATGTTATTGAATGCCAAACCCTTGGAATAAAAAGAAAGGAATTCTTTTCAATAAAAAGGATGCAACTAACCCTACTTATGCAAATATTTGTTAACCAAAAAAGTTTAAAGAAGGCAAAAAAAAATCTAAAACTGGATAAAGAAAAAAACTTTCTGTTTACATAACTAAGGGTTTTAAAATATACTCGCACAGTGGACTCCACGTGGAATTCATCTATTTAAAGTCAAACCAAAACGGTAAAAAAACAACTTGGAGGGAATTCTTTATTTCTATGAAATTAGAAGCACAAAAAGAAAAAATTAAGCTCATAAGACTACTAGGTCCAGTGGCCACATATGAGTGTAATCTTGAATATCCTTTTTTACAATCCAAGCACTTCCGCTGTTATACGTTCATAACGTATATCATGTTGAAGCATTTGGGGAATGTGTTCTGCTGCCTATTGTAGATTTATATCTTAAACACAATGGCAGCTGCATAGATGTAGAGGAGCTAAATGCCGTCAGGCTTAAATGATGCTGAAGCCGGTGCTCCAAATCTGCTGGAATGATAAAGACAATAGGATCCCGAGCAATAGCTACCAATTACATATGATACTTCATTACAAGATTTAATGGCACGCATACAATGGGAATTTGCTGCTACAGGGATAACTCTAACAATAGAGATAGAAAAGAGCGAAAACCAAACTATACCTCCGGGTACAGCACCACAAAACCCTTTTGCAAGCGTTGTTACATGCGTTTGGTAAACTTGATAGATACTTTGAAGGATACAGGATCAAGAACTATTTTTGAACAGAATATATTCATTAAGGACAGATTCGAACTCATGATGTGGCAGAACATAAAATAATCCAGTGCATAGGTAGCCAGGCACGCAAGTGGAAGAACAATTCTCATGAAAGAAAAACCATGAGGCGACTTAGTATACTCATAAGCAACTTTAAGGAGCACCCTTAAGAAGCATCTCGACCTTCACATACACCGTATGGCTATGGTAGACTATAATTTATGAAAACACCGAAATGTTGGAACACTTTTCATTGCAGGTTTCGTAAGCTTAAGATCTCAATATTTAAAGAAGACACCAGACCACACATACCTCACCTCAGGGTGAAATGGAATGATAAGTAAAAGCTAAGAAGGTTTGTGCAAATACAGACTTCTATATAATAAATGGTTACTTACATACATTCAATTAATTGGTCTTTACAATCCTTTAGTCAGGATTACAACCTAGCTGCCCTCATCATACCCATTTCTGTTTAATTTCAACTCCGAACAACAGATTGGAGAAAGCATTTCTTTTTAGTTAATTTCAGATTTTTTGTCAGAAGACTGGTGAAGGAAAGGCGCCGAAGGAAATATTTCTTGTTTGTTCCACATGTATGAGCCTGAGGGTTTGAAGCCAACATACTGCCTACCAGACCAAAGCGAATTCATTATATAACGTTGGTTCTTCTTGATTATGAGAATACACGAGAATACCTTACTTGAAGGCTTAGATGTTTGTACATAGACATGAGATCTTGAACCCAGTTGTTGGTCTCGTCCTCTTTAACCTTTCTATCTACATCAGTATCAAACACTTCCATGTGGAGTGCGATTACAATCCTTAAGAGGCTTGCTGTGTTTAAAGAGGAATACGAGCCAGCTTTTCACCCCGCTCCAACATCGTATTTAAATTTATACGTATATGTGGTGGTATCTGCAGTATAAGGACGATTCCGAACGCCAGACTTAAGAGGATTTTTTTCGCGAAAAAACTTAATCTTAATAGTTTTCCTAGAGGGTTGCTGAGGGAAGATCGTTGAGAAAATATTTTATTATGAGGTATCAGAGGCTTCGACTAGTTAATAGCAATAAAGCATCACACAGAAGCAGATTTTTGATTTGCTTGTAACCTGCGATTGTTTGTCTCTCCTTGAATGCCACATAAACAAATATGTTTTCCCCGACTTCTATGCATTACCTTGCAAGTCCTGAGTGCATCCTTGTAGGATAAAAGAGTATTCTAAAGAGCTTATGTAAGTGAAGATTTATCGTGATGGTTAATGACAAGGAAAATTGTTTCTTTAACAAAAGAAGCCATAAAGGTGACAGTAAAGCAAACACAGAAAGCCAGAAAAACATAACAAAACAAAACAAAGCAAAACGGTTTACATTTTATTGACATTTAAAGTCAATAAGAGTTTAACATACTCGGGCTTTTAAAAGCAGAGAAGATTTCTTTCGTTTTTTTTTGCAATTTTTTCGTGTGTCTCTTAATAAAGAAAACCAACCCAAAAGTCTATTTGAATTGTGTTTGTTTGCCACACACTCATACACGTTCTGTTTGTGTTTTATAAACAAAGTGATGATGGATGTGTGTTGATAACTTTACGCTAAAGACTCTGACTAAATTCCAGCCAAGTCAATACGGCAGCAACAATCTGATATTCATGATGAAACTGAAACAGATGATGATAAGGATGGCGATGACGATGACTTCAACATATGATGGCTCTCAGTCTGTCTGTCTGTCTGTCTGCGTTGGCTGTCTCTGTGCTATGCTGTTGGAATACAATTATAAACAACAAAGAATACACACACACAGAACTCATCACAACAATGACTTTCAGGGCAGCCAAAAAGAAAGAGAGAGAGAGAGAGAGAGAGAGAGGGAGCGAGAAAAATCGGAATTGTAAAGCCGGAAATAAAACAGGAAAATTAAAAACGTACGTACAAAAGGTGCATCATAGCTTAACGAAAATAAAAATATTAAAAAAAACAGAAGAAAAAAACAGAAATAAACACCGAACGTAGTGAAAATGAAGGTAAAAAAAATATACAAAAACAACAACAACAATTAATAAAAAAATAAAAGGGGAAAGAAAAAAACTCTTCATTGTGATGAAACCAACTCCGGGGCAATTCATTCGATTCTATTCTGTTTAGATTTGTTTGTTTGCAACACAATATAATGCTGCATGAAATTAACAGCGCATATAAATGCAGCAAAGCGATACACTCACACTCACACACACACACACACACACCAAAAACAGCAAACAAAACGAAGCACGTTTATTTGTTGATGGCAAGAAAAAAAATGGAGCACGTTGTTGTTGCTTAAAAAAAAGGAAAAAAAACTAGATGGCAGCGAGCTTAACTTCAGAAAATCATGTCGAAAATTAAAAAGCAGGATTGTGATACCCAAAGTGCCACATGATGGCAATGTAAGACTTCTCATTCATTTAGGCTCCCAGCCTTCTCATGGTTATGGAAACCAAAGCTTTGGAGTCTATGGTTACGTTAATGGGAGACAAGCCCAAATTTTACTCATTAGGAGATTTCGTAATCTAAGGAATCGCTTGTTTGACAGCTACTTTCTTAGCTGACCCCTGGATAGGACCATATAAGCCCTTTCAGTTTAGGAAATGCTACGCAAAAGGGCTCATCTTAAAAGTCAATAAAGCAATCTGGAAGTTTTATATCCTTTGAAAAGAGGAACTATCTTGTGGTAAACAAATTGAGCAAATCTTGGAGCAACATAAGGAGTTTTTAGTTCCAGAATGAAATATTTCGGGTTCATGGGAAACTTTCTGGAGTCTGCTAAGTGGAAGTCTGTACCTTCAGAAGATGTGCTCAATTCAACTAGAACTACTAAGGAGTACGAAAGATGATTCTAACGTTCACCTCTTGTGGAACTGTAGGGGAGAGTTAAGAAAACCAATGTTACAGTCTGCTGAGTTCCAAGCCATGTGGTAATTCCAGCAAATGAGCAAGTAAATGAGCTTCAAAGCAGAGGAGCTTACACGCCGTTGATGGACCAGGGACTTTCTGTGATGTGAGAGCGTGTGTTTGAAAAGGTATACTCCATGAAGACCTCGTAGTCTAGTAGGTAGTGTGTTGGCTTATCAGACGTAAGGCCACTTTTCAAACCCCAGGTCCGAGACTACCCATCTGCAGACCACAAAATAATCCTACTTTTTTTACGAATATGTCACTCAATTTTTTGTATAATTGAATAGCACTTGCCAAGATAAAACCAACAGGGTTTGCTGAGAGGAAATATATTTTCATACTTCGTTTTTTGCAGATGCCTGACCTGGAGTTTAAAACATAGCCACACGTCTCAAGCCAACACACTACCTGCTAGGCAACGGAGACTATCCATTTGCATACCACAAAAGAGTCCTAACCTTTCTATGAATATGTAACGTCCAAGCCACTCCATTCAATGTTTTTTGCATCACTGCAAAGCACTTGCCAAAATCATGGAGTTCTGTCCAGAGGACAGTGAACACTCTTCTTCAGCAAAGTAGTGTCGTCTAGTAATTTTGAAACCGCACTCGTATGCAATATAAATCGAAAACAATCACAAGTTTTTTGGATTTCTTTCGAATACAATTGAAGTCAAAACAACACAAATCTGAATACAAAATTGACTGCTCAATTATTATAAGGGCCAAAGGTTTCCCTTCTCATAAGGACTTTAGCAAATAATAACAACAGCAACTCTGTGTATACAGACATCATTAAATATCGCAGTTTGCATATGATGTTGATTAAATAAAATTTTTTTCTCTTTCTCTTTGTGTTTGTGTTTGTATTTGTGTTACTCAGCCACACCAAACATTTTAAGTTTGAGTGAATGCAGCGTTTGAACTTTTTTAAAGACGTGTGCCAAATGCAGGTATTAAGAACACTGATTATGTTTTTATGATTTCAAGCTTAAATTAAAACGAGAAAAAAAGAAAAGAAAAGAAAAGAAAAGAAAAGAAAAGAATGAAAAATAGAATCCAAAAGACATTTAAAACATTGTGTAACAATTTGACTTCATCCATCTATTGTTTCGTATGCTGAACTTTAACTTTCAATTTCAATTTCAATTTCAGTAATGAAATCTCAAAACCAGACAAGACAATGTACGAGATGAGACATTTTAAAGCAAACCGCAATATGAACGGCAGGCAAAAGGAGAAATCAAAATCAAGAACAAAATTTTTTCAATAAAAAAAAACAAGAAAAAAGTCACGGAGTGAAGAGCACACAATTATTTTGATAGCATTAGAAACGTATTAGGCGAATGAAAGTAATAGAATCAGGGAATGCCGAAATATTTCCAAACAATTTGTACAACGGCAACAAAAGGAAAATCTCTTAAATTAAGGCACTTTCACACTGCACAGGATTCAAGACGAAATGAATACCAATACGACAGACAATACAGGACACATGGCATGCCACAAATGTCACATACTCTGGAGTATTTTAAAAGGTGGAGGATGAGATGACATAAAAACAAGAAATTGAAAACAAATAATAGAATTGATGGTTGTTGTTGTTGTTGTTGTTTGTTATTGTTGTTTTTCTATTATCATTTGTAGACTCTATAGAAAATATTTTGATTTTGTTATTCTCTGTTGCTTCTTTATTTTGTACGATTCTAAGGCATAAACGTTGCTGTAAAGCACAACCAATACGAAAAGGGAAATTCAATTACAATTCATCATGAATTAAGTAAAATCACAGCTAAAATACGATACTCATATTGAAATACAATGACAAGAGAATGAATTTTAATGCTGTTGACTAGAAGCGGCATTAACGTTATTTGTCATCCATTTCGATGTGTTGAAATTCTGCTTCTTATTTCTATTGTTCTTCCTATTGGGCTATAGAAGCTTTAATTTGAATTGGAATTGAATTGAACTGCGCACATCAGGTTTTAAAAGATCATCAACAAACTTATCTTGCTCTCTCAGGTACATTATCGAAACAATTTTCTCGCGGAGCATTTCCACAAGCACAGTTGCTGCACTTTAGTACGTTTAATTACGTTTGTGTATCCACAACACCCAGTCATGTCCTTTTTTTATAGAGAATATCCTCGATTTATCCTCGAATAGTAGTTTGACTCCCAGACAGCATGGCTATTTCCTGTTTATTTCATCACCCCTCTAAGTTGAATTGCTGGCTTACGCTTCCGCTTGCAAGATCTCCGTAGGTTTCTCCACGTACTCAGAATATTTCAATTCACGTCTAAAAGCAAAAAGGACCAAAAAGTCATACTCCTGTTCCAAGATCCGTTTTTAACACACACCCATGGGTCATGGCAATCCTTCAGTCAGGATTACAACCTAGCTTCTCACAACACCTATGCTGTGTGTGTTAATTTTATGTAATAGTGGTAGGGCCCACAGTTTAAAGTCGTATTGGAACGACAGATTTTTTGAGAAACGCTTGAGAAACAATAAATCGCTCTGCCTAGTCTTCATATAATGTTCAGTGATGGTATTTTCCTATGTGGCACAGGGATCTAGTATTGCTTTGAGGTTTAAACCAAAAAATTCTTACAATTTTCGAAACGTTTGCTCTTATGTAGGGAATCAAGCAGCCATTATTGTAATAGTTGCAGCATATTTTTCCTGTTGCAATATATTTTACCCCTAAAACATCCTGATTGCATTGATTTCATTTCCACTTCCTTCGACACTATGGTTGTCTATCTATGTGTGCTTGTGTGTGTATATATATAGCAGCTCAAGTGAAAGTGTCCTCCAACAGACTCTAAAATTATTTCGACTTCTTTTGTTACGGATTTTTGTATTGAAAAGTTGAAAAAAGAAAAAATTCGATGGTTTCGTTGCCCCTTTTTCTTTTTTTTTGGTGCTTCGCTATTGTATTGTGTTGTTGGCGGCATTTGATGTCATTTGAGCCACTTCAATGGGTTTTGTTACCTAACAGGATGGGAAGGGGCAACAAAGTAGTAAAAGACAGCAGCAGACTTAAGCCATTAAAATCGACAATGAATATTGAAATCTGAACACGTTTCCACACAATTACCTGGTTTTTGTTGCGGCTACGATTATTTTGTTGCAGTTTTATTTTTTTTTTTTTTTTGTAAATCAATAGAGAATTCA
Organism: Sarcophaga bullata; assembly: GCA_005959815.1. Classification (NCBI taxonomy): domain Eukaryota; kingdom Metazoa; phylum Arthropoda; class Insecta; order Diptera; family Sarcophagidae; genus Sarcophaga; species Sarcophaga bullata. The sequence goes on from QOCX01000157.1 coordinate 16,166, forward strand.
TTTTGTTGTTGTTTACATTGGTGTGATCATGTCTCTTTACTAGTTTTGTTTTTAAACAAATTAAAGTTAAGGAAACAATTGAGGGTTTAGGGGATAAATTATTTACTTTTAAAGAATTTCTTTTCCAGAGTGAAATTTGCTTTCTAATTAACAATCTAATCTGAATCCCTTACTAGTTTTCCCATGTTTTTCCTTCAGTGGTTTCATTCAATAGCAATCATCATAAATTGTAAGTTTTATATTTCAAAGTTGATATGCCACGTTTTTAACGTTTTTTCTCTCTCCATGTTTTATTTTAAATTTTTCTGTTTTTTTTCTTTCTTTCTTCTTTCTATTCCATGCAACATTTAAATCCAATGAAATTTTTATTATGACACATAAATGCCATCATCAACAGCATCAACATCAGCATCGGGGCATGGCAATAAAACAAATGAAATAAAAAAAAAAATAAAAAAGAAATAAAGGAACAGGAAATCCAAAGAGAATTCTAAAAAAAAGAAAAAAAATCTACAAAAAAATTCAGAGCAGAGACCGAAACAAAAGCCAAGTCAATGCCTGTAAGAGTTTTGTTAGACAATAACATGATACTTACAAAATGGCAACACAGTGGAAAAAAAAATCTGCCAGAAAAAAAATTCTTTGAAAAACAATAAAAATCACATACAAAACGTTTTTCTATTGCTTCATTTGCCACACAATTGTCACCAGGGCAGTCACTAGTGTAAATGGCCAAAGGCATTAGTATGTGGCATATAGAAAACAACAACAAAAATAATAACAATAACAATTGTTGAATAAAATGAAATGAATAACTGGCGAGGAAAAAAAAAAACAACACAAAAAAAAATAACAAGAATGAAACCAATTAACCAAACAGTTGTAGAAAGAAAGAGTTGAATTGGTCATGCCCTATAATAGGTAAGTTATCGATATATGATGCAAGTATTCTTCGTATTAAATTTAAAAAAAAAAACATTACAAGTATTTTCTCTTCCTTTTTTTTTTTGGGATTGTGATTTGTTAGATTTTGTTAACTACTGGGGAAATATCTCGACCCATATCGCTAACTAATCGAACGTACTTAACCTTTCTTTTTGCGACCACCACCGGTCACATTAAGTTACAGGATTTTTCTGCAGACTGATACCAATAACTAGGTTTCTAAAGCATATGTTCAACAGCTTTCTAACGTTAAGGCCTTAACTTACTTACTTACATACTTACTTATAACACGATTAAAGGATTTAGATGCCCCTGCTTTTTGAGCGCTTAAGTCTGTTGGCCCCAGCAATCGATAACAGGGTTTCCTCGATTTGGTCTTTCCAATGCCAACAAGTTTGTCTCTTCGTCAACATCCGCTAATCTCTGCATCAAATACCCGCTTCACTAGAGTATTCTCCTCCATTCGAACGATATGGCCTACCCAGCGAAGCCGCTGGATGCTACTGCACAATGTCCATGTCGTTGAGAAGCTTATACAGCTTACTGTTGGATTGAATGTGGAAATCATGGCAAACTCACACTATGCCGAAGACCTTACAAAGGACTTTTCTCTGAAATACCGTCAAGGCTGCTGTATTACTACTTAATGCTGTCCATGCTTTTGCGCCATTAAAGAAAAAGGGGGAATGATCGCCATGTAGAGTATTAGCTTTGTCGCACGAGAGACAATAGCCTATTGAAGCTATAGTAGAACCTGTTGGCAAGAGTGATCCTGTGTTTGATCTGCAGGCCTGAAAAATGAAAAAAAAAAATCATTTCAGAGTCTAGCTACAGCTTCAACGCCTATAGTGCAGAATCTTCCATTTGATACGATCGTATTTTCACAGCTGGTATCGTTCATCTTGCTGAAGCTCTATCTGTTAAAGTCGTTTTTATTTCTTGCGTCTATTTTGGCAAACTAGCATGAACAACCATAGACTAGAACCAATTCAGCTTCAGCCATGAGAATCAGTTCAGGTACATGAATAAAGAAAATTGTCGAATTGAGCTCCAAGAACGCTTACTACATACCGAAAAAGTCATTGTTTGATGTAGGTTTTTCGCCTTCAGGCAGGATTACATCATTATTTCCAACACCAGTTATGTTGTGTGTGAATTTTATGCATGAGTGGCAGGACGAACAGCTTAAAGTCGACTCCGAACTCCTCATGGCAACATTTACTCTCAGAGTTCTTGCCAGAAATCTGCTGACAGAAAGTTGCAGAAGCAATATTTCTTCAGAAAATTTAGTATCTCTAGCTTGAACCATGGCCTACCTACGGATTTGGACCCTCTTTTGCTCCTTATTGAAGTGCATACCAATCTTATTTCCCCTACCTAAAAAACCTTTATTTTCGCTTAGAAAAAAAACCCAAATGCTCTCAAATCGGTACCGCATATGAAGGTCTATCGCCGAATACCTTCGCTAACTCTACTTGACCTTAACTTAACTTTCGTAAAGATGGCCTGGCTTCAATGGTTGCCAGAATTCCTTGACTGTAGTACCAGTGCTGTCAAAGCCTTTTCCTTCAGTTTGAGGTTTCATGGATATCTTCAGCCTTATTTTGCGAGTGAATGGGATAAGCAACTTCACAATAGCTGGACGTATGAGACCTTAGAGCTAAAGGGTGTCAACAAAGTTCGTTTTTAACCTTAAAAACTGTAATGTTTACGTTATGAAATACGATTAGTTGTTCATACTTTACGTGATTGTTTTGAAAAATAAAAAATAAAAATCAAATAGAAAAGGACAGGATATTTAGTCCTTATGTGTATGTGTATCCTGCTTTACCATTTTTATATACATGTATTGGTGTTGTTGTTGTTGTTTTACTTTTTAATTTTATTTTTGATTTTGATTGCAAATTGTATTATGCTCTGACCGTTGATAGAACCATAAATGACTAAGTAAATGTTTATGTCACGTTCTTCTCATCTTGTCAAGCATTTTCTAGATTTGATTTCTTTTTCATTTTATTTTTTCTTCTCTTGTTTTACTTTGACATTTCCATGCTCAAATGGTTATTAAATGCTTGTGGTTGTGTGCCTTTCAAGAGGCAATTAATAAATGTAACATACGAGCTATTTTCCCAACAACAATAACAACTGAAATCATTTTTAAAAATAAAAATTTAAAATCAAAATTTTATTTCATTTTTTAAATCCTTTACACATACATACATACACACATACATTCGTATATAAGCAAGTATTTCCGATTTAAATATTTATGGCCAGAAGCAACAAAATTTTAATCCAATTTCATATGAACGGTCACGTTTTGTTGTTTTCATTACAGAAACTGTTTGTATTGCCAGGCGATAAGGCAGGCCATTACGCTGATCCTCTATTCCAATTGTATATTGCAAGGCAAGGCTTAGGGATGTGAGTAGGGATGTGTGGAGAGATATGAGTAGAGTGTGTGTGTGTGTGTGTCGATTTTAATTTATTAAATCACCATCACACATTATGAATTGTAAATGGAAATAATTATTTTGATATTCATAATTAGAAATAATTTTGTAATCAATTTTGAAAAATATTGACCATAAATAGGCAGCTTAAATACAAACATACACAGACCCACACACACATACATGCACACACACATGCATACGCATACCGAACTACTTAATAGAAATCATTAAGGATTACTTCAAGGATAGAGTGCTCTTATATGACACGAACAATGGCAGAAAGTCGCTATACGGTGACGGCGGGGTCCCGCAGGGTTCCGTGTTAGGCCCTATACTATGGAATGTGATGTACGATGTGTACTGAGGCTTAAACTCCCTAAAGGTACACAGATCATTGATTTGCGGACGATATAGCCCTGGCGATAAGAGGAAAACATTTAGATGAACTAGGGAGAACGTGTAACACCGCAGTTAGCGTGGTAAGGAGCTGGATTACGGGAATAGGTCTCAAACTCGCTGACCACAAAACGGATGTCCTACTTGTAAGCAGTAGGAAGAAGATGAATTTATTACCATAACGGTGGGCGACCAGCGCATAACATCAAAGCAGGCGATTAAATATCTGGGAGTTATGATGACAACAGGCTCACGTTTAGGGAACACCTGACGTACATCGGTGGAAAATGTGCGGCGACGACATGTGCACTTGCCCGAATAATGCCTAACCTAGGGGGCCCAAAACAGGAGAGGAGGTGGTTACTAATGAAGGTAGTGACATCAATCGCTATATATGCAGCCCCTATATGGGCCGATGCGATGAACAAGAAGACCTATAGAGCAGGAATAGAAGCGGCATACAGGAGATCAGCTCTCAGGGTAATTTCCGCCTTCCGCACGGTGTCTACTGATGCGGCGTTGGTGATTGCGGGGATGATGCCCCTGAAGATAGTAGTGGAAGCAGAGAGGAGAAAATATTACGCAAGGAGGGGAACGGATATTTCGAACCCTGTTCAACTATTGGATGATGCTATGGATAGATGGCAGCAAGTCTGGTCCAATTCCACCAAGGGAAGATGGACCTACAGACTCATACCGATATAGGCGAATGGATCAAGAGGAAACACGGTCAGGTGAACTTCTACCTGACGCAGTTGCTAACCGGCCATGGATGTTACAGAGCATATCTCTATAAGTATGGCCACGACATGGATGAAGCATGCCCTGAATGCAGAAATGAAAGGGAAACGGCGAGCATGTTTTCTTTACTTGCCCGCGATACGATAATCAACGAACTTGCCTGGAGAGGACAATAGGATACCAGGTAACGCCCGACAATGTAGTTAACCTGATGTTAACCTCATGCGATAATTGGAACGCAGTGTGTGTTTTTGCAAGGAAGGTATTGATGCAGCAAAGACTGGCTGAGAGAGCTAGGTCAGCAGAATTGGAAGGCAGCACTCGCTGAATCACCACCCCCCCCGAAGTAATACTTGATTGTGGTCCCGGGGGGGACGAATGGTTGAGGTGTGACGAACGAGGTTGGGTTTAGTACGTATGCGCTTAGCAAGCCGAGAGTAAGTCTTGCGGCGAATCGTGCACATTGGTAGCCGGGCTACCAATGTCTTTTGAAGATTCCCAACCTTTAGCTCGTAAAGCTATAAAAAAAAAAAAAAAAAAAAAAAAAAAAAAAAAAACATGCATACGCATTTGAATCAACTTAAATTTGGAGAAAAAAAATTATTAACAGCCAGAACTAGAGGGAACAAAAAGCAATATCTACTCACTATTTACTTCAATTATTATGGATTTTCATAAATACATCGATGCACATCTCACAAATGATGCACAGCTCCTGCAGTGTTTTCCCAGCAGCAAGTCATGGCAGTTTTGAAAACGATGCAATGCTTGCTAAGTCGCATTATAATTCTCGAAAATCTCTGCATTTATGCCATTAAAGTCCCTAACGAACGTAGCTGCAAAGTAAATTCTTGCCCATGAATGACGAAGATTTCTCAAAGGATTTTTGGATCATTCATCGGCTCCAGGGACACAAGAATATCGTTGGAAATTGTATTGCAAATAAGTCGGCTAGAGCTAATACTGAGCTAGTAAAATCCAACATGTTACAGGACATACATACATAATTGGTTATTACAACCCCTCAGTCAGGATTATAACCTCAATTCTCAAGCCACTGCGTTATTACGCGTATTAATTTTATACATGAGTAGCAGGACCAACAGTTTAAACTTGATTCCGAATTTTTGAGAAACTTTTTATTTTCTCTCAGAGTTTTTGCCAGAAATCTGTTGAGAGGCAGTGGCCGAAGAAATATTTGAAGCGAAGCCACCTAATAAGCCAACAAAATACTACTACAGCGACATCTTAGGTATTCCGACTGGTTGGAAGCAGGAAAGTGCATGCAATATTGCTAGACTCTACAGAACACATATGGAAAATACCCAGAGGACAGAGTCCTTCACCAATCTCCTCCTATTTTATATCCATCCATCGCAAAATAGTGATTCTTATGGTAGGCATGCCAAAAGACTCATTATTCTGACAAATGATTTCTGTCTGTCTTTCACTTCATGTGTCAGTGCCCTACTCATGCCCTAAAGAGACGAAGGCTTCTAACATCTTTGACTGAGCACTCTAAGCAAGATTTACTGTGAACTCGGAAGGGTTTTCTAACCTAACCTAAGCGTTTGTGTACAAGGTCTTTATTTCCCTCCGTATTTTCAAATTCTAATTTCTTGTTGGTATTCCTTGGTATTAACTTAAGCTGCTTATACTCCTATTATTTATAGTGCAGAAGCAAGGAAACTATTACGTACTAATGCCACAGTCTTGAGAGTATTCGAGAGAAAAGTCCTTTGTGCGGTCTTCGGTCCAGTGCAAGTTGGCGATGATTTCCATATTCCTCAACAATATGGAAATTGTGCAGAGAATAAACATCATCCACCTAAGCTGGCTCGACTATATCGTTCGAATGGATAAGGATGCACTGAAGAGATAAACATTTGCTGCGGGTATTAGTGGACGGAGGCAAAGAGGACCGTCCTGCCTAAGTTGGAAGGACCAAATGGAGGAATCTGTATCATCGATTGGTGTGATCAACGGACAAAGGCGCTTAAGAAGCTGAGACACTTGGCAGGATGTGCTAAAGCAGGCTGAATTGGGTTGTTAAAGGCTACTTAAGTAAGTAAGTAAGTGATTTTCACTGAAGGAGAACAGAAGGTTTTATTTCAGGTCCTGATTCTAGTTTTTTCTACTGTTTTCCTTTAGCTGCAGCTTGCTCATTGCTTAACCAAAGACAAAGGACGCCATTTTTGAATAACTTCATTGAATATCTTGGCAATAAATCGCGTCAAGTACAATCCATTGTATACGCTTTATACTCTCAACTACCTACACATTTGCCTTAAAAAATTATTTCTCAATTTTTCTATGGCATTTAATTACAAATTAAAAATGCATAAAAGCGGTCATAAACTTCTAAAATACCACCTCCCTCCCCCCACCAAAAAAATTTCTCTTTCTTCCTTTTGTTTTTAGGTTTCAAACAAATGCATAAAGAATACGCGTTTTGGGAACAATTGTTATGCTTTATAGATGAGGTTAAACAACAACAAGTAATGCATGAAAAAAAAAAACTAAAAAGTTTTCTGTTGTTTAAGCAACCTACCCAGCCCTTTGGACTTTTTTCTACAGCTTACAAAAGCAAAACAAAAAAAAAAAAAGCAAAACAGAAAAAAGATTTTTTGAAGACAAAAAAAAGTTGATGATGGTGGTTATGGCATATAAGGAGCAGTTCATATTCATTATGATGGCAAGTAAAACAATGAAAATATTTTTTAATACGTATGTATGTATGTATGTATGCAACATACTCACACATCTTACTACTACTAGGTAGCATATTGTGTCAGCATCTATAGATGCTGCTGCTTACAACTGAAACACATTTTTGCCTGTGCCGCTATCGTTTGTTTTTCGTCTTTATTGTGTGTTGTTATGAATATGATGTTGCAAGGACAATTAACAGCAACAACAGAAGAAAAAAAACCCAAGAATTTTTCTTTACAAGTAAACTTATTTTGCGTATAAGTATGCCTGTATATATGTATGCATGTATGAGTGCATAAGATTTACTAAGTATGTGTAACCAAGTCTTTTATTGTTTATGATCTCAGGCAAAAGAGAAAAATAAATTCTGTGTGTTGTTGTTGTTGTTGTTGTTGTTGTAAAACTTTTGCTAAAGACATTTAAATGGTTTTAATTTATAATGCACCCCCATACATGCATACCCAAACAAATATATGGAAATGAATCCTTTATGTAATCTTATACACATACACCTACAATGTTTACTTGTATACGTATACAATAATTCTAGTATTAGTTTTAAAACTTTTCATTTTGTTTCTATTGTTGTCGTATGTGAAAATACGATCTGAAAACAATAAAGAAAATATTATTTTTGTTGTGTGCTAGAAATTTATTGAAATTGTTTAACGAAATTGTTCCACGAGAATAAAATTCTTATTATGACGTATGGAAAGTATAGATCATTGGGGTTTATGAGGTGCCGGCTGGCCACCTAATAAATTACCACGCAATGTTGTAATGATGAGCGTCCAATGTATTGAACAAGCATTATCCGTATTGGACCAGACTTGCCTGAGCTCAATACAAGTAGGTTCAGTGTCTCATCTTTCTTTTGCAAGAGAGAGTGAGAGAGAAAAAGAGAGAGAGAGCAATGTGAGTTCACAATACAAGCCTTGTCAAGTACATAAGCTTTGTCATTTGCGCTTTCTAGAACCTAATAAGGGTAAACGATGAATGTTTCTAGTGCAGTTGCATCTGGTATCCTAACACAATTTAGAATCTAGTGGAATATGTTCATTACAAATTAATGTATTCTGTATGCACAGCGATAAACTTTATAACCATTCCTCCTAAAAGGAATAGTAGGCCAGCGATAGGGTATCCTCTATCTATTCCGAAAAGACTGCTCTGGCAGGTGTAAGCTATTACTGTATGAGGATCTATTCCATGCTAGGTATATGCAAATCAACTAAAACCAAACTCTTGGCTTGACCGTAGCTACAATACTTCTATGCTGTACACGCAGACTCTTGTTACATGTGACTACTTAAGGAATTCTAACAATATATTGAACCACTGACAGTTCCCCTGACAAGCTCGGTCTGTAACACCAGGATTACTTTAGATGTAGAGGAAATGAAAACTGTGCAAGACCTTTTATGCGAGTGCCCTACACTTCAGAAGAGACTTCATAAGTGTTTAGGTGACAGAACATTTGAAGAACTGGGCAGATGGCGAACATGCCACTAAAGGAGATCAGAGGGTTCATGACGTAGATCAGTTTGGTTCAAATTCACCGCTATTGGATCATGACAAAACCTCAAACTTGGGATTGGCAGATTTTTTTATGCACACTCCTTAATTATTTAAAAATGCGTTTTCTAAAGAACCTTTTTCTTAAACATTTCTATAATATTTTATTACTATGGTCACCCTAAAGACGAACAACATGTGCTTGCCTTAACAACAACCCCTCAACTCAAGCAAACCTGTTGCATGAGCCAGACGAGAGAGAGAGAGAGAGAAAGAGAGAGAGTAAAAGCACGTGCTGTTGTTTACAAAATAAAATTCAAAACGAATACAAATGAAAATGTAAACAGAGAGTAAATTGAGCAGTACTAAAGAAAACTAATGAGTGTCTTTCTCTCTTCTGTATGAAAACAAAACATTGATGGAAAAAGCTTTTCTCCATGCGAAGTGTATAGGAATTGCTTTGCAGATGAAAAGAAAAAAAAGAGAGAGAAAAACGGTTGAGTAACTTTATAAGTAGTTTTCTTAGTATAAGTGAGTGAGTGCGTATGTATATGTGTGTGTGTGTGTGTATGTGATAAGTGATGAAAATTTAGCAAATAGTAATACGACTTCAGTATTTGGCAATACGTGCGCGTGTACGGTTGTTTTTTGTGGAAAAGCACAAATGCTAGCCTGCTATTAAACGTTTCTCAATCAATTTTTCAATCAATGCTTACACCAGTGAATTTGTGAAGTGAAGATCTAATGCTGAAACGATAAATTCTTTAATGCGTTAAAGTTTTTTTTTGTTTTCTTTTTTTTTCACTACGTACGTAGGGTGTTATTGTGATCAAGAAAAAAAATTTTTTTTTTGTTTTGAGTTGGTGTTGTAAAGTGTTTTTTTACGATTTTAAACCATGACTCCTATGATCGGTTTAATAGTGTTGAAGGCTTAAAGTGTTGGTTTTAAAATGTTTAACAATTTTCCTCATTTTTTTTTTCTTTTTTTCTCATAGCCATACTTTATTGCAACGCGTAATTTAAGCAAAGTGCGTTGCTATAATTGTGTCGGCATTAAAATAAATATTTTCTGGGTTTGTTTTCTGTTTTGTTTACTGAGTATTATCAGCTTTACAGTGCCATGATAGAATTACAATGACTGACTGCATATGCTTAACAATGCCACAATAACAGATGCTGAAACAGAAGCTGATGCTGGGCTATTGTGCGGGTGGCGTGAATCATGCAGTAGATCAACGCGACCAAAAACATTTTATATTCCAAAAGTGCAATTGATTGGAAAATCATTTAATTTGACGTCCAGGCCAAACAAATAAAATTTAAAATGAAAATAAAAACGTTAAGCAAAGAATTCAATGCGAAAATAAAAATAAAATAAAAAATTATTCAATTCATGCCATACAAAATCGAAAAAATTCAACGATTTACGATTTGTAAATGCTTTATTTCAGTGCCATATTGTCGTTATTGTTGTTGTTTTTTTTTTCACAAAATAAATATTTAAAAGCATTTGTTTTTTTCCTCCTTTTTCAAAATTTTAGTGAACATTTAAGCAAGCATTTTACATTTCCAATACAAAATAAAATTTCATTTTTCAATGTTCTAAAGTGTATTCCAAAAAGCAATTCAAAAAAAAAAAATAAATAAAGAAAAAATAAAGAAAGAAACAAATAAACAACAACAAAAAAAAAAAAAAAGATATCTTCTAGTTGCTGCCATGTTGCATGATCCAGCCGATGTTTGTAATTCGCCATTAAATTTATTTCAACTCTTCTTTGTTTAACTAACTCGAATTTGGTTTCTGCTTCCACACCCAAGTCAATTAAATCTTTTGGATGCCAGCCTCAATTGTTCTACGAAACATTTGAAAACTGATTTTATTGCCTTCGACATCGTCAGCAACAGTACAAGCGGCTGAAAAATTAAGCTGGAAATTTTTCGAACAAGTCGATACACTCGATCATCAGTTGAGAAGTGATGTGGTGAGTATCTTTTTTTTTTTATCAAGGAATTATGAAAAAAGATTCCTAAACATACGGATAACTTGATCAGGTATTAAGGACAGTCACAGGGCAAATATGGTGTGAAATCTTGGTCTTCTTTAAGTCATTCTTTGTCAATTATTGGCTTGTATAGCATGATCACCTCTAATATCATATGTTAGTGCCCATTCGTATGCTAATGTAAGCTAACATATAAAATTATTTTCTTAGTATTGGTAAACTCCTTGTCCTAGATTAGCAATATCTATCCGGTTGTGAATAATTCAAGGCCATGATTGCTATTTCGATATCATACCACCCGCTCTCTCACTCACGTGTTTTATAACAGTATATAGCTAACGATCCTGTTTAAGTTTTAAAGAATCTTCCAAGTTTGATAATGGCAATCTGGTTGAAGCTATATCAGTCAGATTAATTGTCATTTATGCAGTCTGCTTTGCAAATCACCATAAGCGATTACCTACAGCGAAGTATGGAGTTGACTAGTGACCCCAATTAACATCGGAAAGTCATCTTCAGCCATGAAACCCAAGTCTAGATGAATAAGTACGTGAACAAACAAGAGTTTTGAATGTTGAACGATACACGTCCACATAAGTGCCGAAAGCATCAAATTTATGTCGACAAAATCTTTGTCTGAGTATTTGTGATTTTTGGGCTGTGGCGGTGTTATTAGTTCATAATTTTTGGAAAAGGACATTAAGCAGGTCATCACTGACAACAGCAAGCATTATTGTTAAATGATTACCAACTTCCTTAGGCTTGAATTGGCTCGGAAAATGGCCTGCATTCATGCACAGCATTGTGCTGGAATAGGTTAACTTCCTTATGCCTAAATTGGCTCAGAGGATGTGGCCTCTATTCATGCACAGCATTGTGCTGGAATAGGTTAACTTCCTTAGGCCTAAATTGGCTCAGAGGATGTGGCCTCTATTCATGCACAGCACTCTGTTGGAATTAGGAAAATTGGTTATGGGAAGGATCCCAGTGAGAGTAGTGGTTGTGAACATTACATTTGAATTTTTTTTTTTCATATTAAAAGTGGCAGGAGAGACCTCTGCAGGGTAGAGAACTCCGCATACAGATAGACCGGTTAAAGACCGAATTCTATCTTTAAGGCAGTGTGCGATCTACAAAGCAATCGACCACCAGGAAAGACATGTTATAATAGGGAGTACATGAATTTGGAACGAAGCTTATTTCGCTCTAAACAAAAGCTTTTGCAGAAGTAAGAACAGTGAAACATAAGTCACATTGCAACACCTTATTCCAATGAATCAATAGAGTTGGATACCCTATTGTCAATAAATGGCCATCTTTGCCCTTTCCTGTATGCCAGTGTGAAGCCTTTGAGACACTAACCCACACATGGGAGTTAGATTCCATTCTCGGCGGGTATAAGTGGTGTAAATAGCAAGGAGAATCAGAATATAGTCTTAGAAACTGAGTACTTGAATCCTTTTTTTCGACCCTTGAAAAATTTGCTGGTTTCAGGGAACATCACACTGAGTTTCCATGCTAAGGACATCATGAGCATTTGACTGATTAATATTTGCACTAGACAATTAGCAATATATTGATGCTGATACAAATAAGAAAGCCATTCATTAGTTTGCTCCGATAAAACTTTTTTTAGTCGTGTTTTATATAAATCAACTGTTTTCAAGATTGTTGGCATGATCATAGCTCCTATACTTCCTCCGTAATTCTTGTATCTCATATCTCTTGCCTCAATTCTGCATGTCTTCCGGTTCTGCCAGACATTTCCAGTATATGCCGTTTATCATAGACAATATATGCCTTAGATGATGTAGTTTATGCTTTTCTCATGCTGCATGTAGTTCATGCAGTTCATCCAGTTCATGACTCACAAACAATTTTCAATTAGGAAAATAATTGATTTTTGGATCGATTTATTTCCAAACCCAAAGCTCTCTATTAGCTGAATAACGGCCCCTTCGTCTTTTTTAATGAATCTTAAAAAAAAAAGCCAGGGAGAGGGAGAGATTTTATAGGCATGGTGTGGTTACGAGAGGACTTATACAAAGTTAGTTTTTGTTTATTAGTTGAGTTTACAGGTTTTTCATTCCTTCTACTGGCTACATCCCTAAATCAGAATTTAAGACCGAATTGGCTTAGCTTCACATGCAATTTCATGGATGTCGACACAGTCCAGTAGTTAGGTTTTGCTATTAGACGTGAACAGTTTAAACCACGGTTCAAACCCCTGGTCAGCCATTTACAACTAAACGTTTGCAGTACCTTTCAGGAATACTTCAGTAGTAGCGAAATGATATGGATTTGCAGCCGCAGTCTACTAGATGGTATACTGGCTTATTAGACGTGAGGCCTCGGTTCAAACTCCAAATCAGACCCCGATTTTTCTCCGCAGATTTCAAGCGAAAACTCTGTGAGTAAATAAAAAATGCCATGTAAAGTTTCTCTCAAAATAATCTGTCGTTCGGAGTCGACTGAATCTTAATAAAAAAAAGCCATTCTCATAATGCCTCCAGCTGACTTTTTTGTTCAGGACTTTGTTTGAACATAAATTTCATACAAAACCCATAAATTATTCCTAGAATTTACGAAAGAGAAAAAAATGCGAAACAAATTCAAAATATTTAATTTAATTGTAAACAATTTGCCACAACAACAACAACAACAACAACAACAGAAAAAAACGAGAAACAAAACAAAAAAATGTTGGCCAACAGGAATAAAGGAAGAAAAAAAGAAGAAGAATAATTTAATTATTAATTATTACATACTCATTGAACTTTAGATGACAAAACAAATAATTTTGATTATAAAACCTTTCATAATAGCCTCTAACTCTGTTTGCTTGCTTTGTACCCTACACTTGATAATGTTATCCGGTATACCTGATGTTTGTGCAGTCAAACTCGTTAGTAGTAGTAGCAGAAGTTATTTGTATTGATCAGAGAAGCCTCAAGCTATAGTTTGTAGTACCTTTTAGGAATACTTCAGTAGCGAAATGATATGGATTTGCAGCCGTAGTCTAGTAGATGTTATATTGGCTTATTGGACGAGTGGATGTGGTTCAAACCCTAACTCAGACATCTCTAATAAAAAAATATTTCTTCGACGACTTCCTCTCAGCAGTTCTTTGACAATCTTTGGCAATCTCTGAAAAGAAATAAAATTGGCATGAGAATCTGTAGTTCGAAGTCGATTTTAAACTGTAGGTCCTGCCACTTATGGAAAAAATTAAAACACAACATGGATGCTGTAAGAAGCTAAGTTGTAATCCCGACTATTAAGTACGTAAGTAAGTTGAAATCAGCAAATAGAATATGATTGTTGAGTTCCTTGGCTGTAACAATTCTGGCTGGATTTACAATTTCTTTCCAGGACATTTTGTTTTAAGAATGCTTCATTGTTTTGGGCACCTTATAAAGAAACTTTTCACATCATAGGGTCACTAAATAACTTTGAAATTGAAATGATTTTTTAATCATTTATTCGTTTAATCCTAGCAGTCTAGTGGAACAATGTGCTAGACTATTAGCGAGATGAGCCTGGGTTCATTTTCCACTATAGACGCCAGTCTGTTACACTACACGAACCTATCCTAGAGGTTACTCAGCTCTTACTCACAAATAAATTAAACTTTTTGGTAATGACTCCAGTAGCTGTCGGGACTACAAAGAAGAATTTTAACGGCTTAAGTAGTTATAATTTCCTTCACCTACTTATAAACTAACTTCTAAGAGTGTATCCTACTCCGTTA
>QOCX01000157.1:30704-44650 GCA_005959815.1 Sarcophaga bullata
TAATATTCATAATCTATTCTCTGAAGATTATAGTTGAAGAATAAATGGGTGATTCAAAATTGAGTAGCAAGTGGAAGATAGATTTCACTTGATGTGATATTGTAGTGTCTTTTAGACTAGCTGTAGAGTCCCACAAAGCAAGGCACCAGTCAGCTATAAAAATTTAGACTAAAAATTGCTCTGAAGGGTGAATATAAAATGGCCTTCGCTCCTACATCGACAATTAATTGAATTTTCAAGACCCTGTGGGCTTTTTTAGCAAAATGATTTCACATTTACTCACTTCCGAGACTTAATTTTTGCCTTTGTCGTTGTTTCAGGTCCTATTATCTTTGGATTTCCGCGATTAGAACATATATTTGTCACCCACTCACGGATACATTTAACGAATTTGATGCCGTTAGACATTTTCTCTTCTCCTTCAAACAGCATGTGAAACCTAGATCCGTGGCCTTACGTCCACTAATCGAACAGACTGCCTACTAGACTACGGCGTATACTCCTTGAATTCATAGGAAATATTGAAAAAACCAGCACATAGGCAACGTAGACTTTGCTAGAGAACTAGGCATTCATTACTAAATAGTTATCAAACATTAAACATTATCGGGATGCTTAATGCAGCTTGCCGTCTGATTGTGTTTCAGCATTTCAGTAGCTTATCGCACAATCGTTTATGACCGTTTATTTGTTTCTTTTTGTTTTTCTGATTATTTGCCTCTTTTGAATTCAACAAATTATAGGCAAAAGAAAAAATATGACAAAAATACTCGTAAACAATAAATTTTTATTTAAAAATATTCAATAATTACTTACAATAACAACAACAATAACACTAATATCAACAACAACAACAATTATTATTAACAACTACAGTAGCAGCAAGTACAAGGACAAATAATTTGTAAAATAAAATCAAAACCAGAAAGGGGCGATAGAAAGAGAAAGAGAGAGCGAGAAAAATATTTCATTTTTAGCCCTTTATCGGTGTATGTACGTATGTGTTCATGTGTCGCATTCAATATTTAGCCTGATGGCACAAAAAATAGAAACATTTTCCCAGGCTGGCTGCATAACTGCTTGACTGTTGGTTGCTTTTGTATATTAAATTAAACAACAACAACAGTAACAGCAACAACAAAAAAAACTTTAATGGAATTAAATTAAATACAATTTTACGCTTAATAATGACCGCAAGAGAGAGAAAGAGAGAGATTTTATAGCAGTGTGTGGTGTGTGAGAGAGGACTTAAAAAATGTTTGTTGTGTGTTATTGTTGAGCTTGTCAGGGTAAGTGTTTAATTGTTTGCATATAAACGTACATAGAAATTCACTTTAAAACTTTGAAAAGAAAACAAAAAAAAAAAAAAATTAAAAATATTACTGTGCCAACACACTTACACATTCACAAATGCTCTTCACATTCTTTTTTTTGTGTTTTTTATTTTTGTTTAAGCCTGACTATGTGTTTGAAAGTTAAACAGATTTCTGCATCTTGATTAAAGGATTTTTAAGCATAGAAAATGCAAATTTGAGTTCAAAAGTGTTGTTTTTAAAAAAAAAAGGAGCAAGTGCCTGCTGCCTTAAAAGTAACTCAAAGCTACAATTCATATCCTATAAATTACTCGTAACATAGACAATGAATGTCAAATATTTCCGTGTTAATAAAGGAAATCTTGATTTTCCAATGAATTAATATTCTTCGCAATAAAGATAATCAAATCTGTTTAACATTGATTTCCTGGAAAATAACTCATCTTGCTTTTGAAACAGTAATAAATTCGGTTTACAGCTATGTACGTGCGTGTACTACTTCATTGTGTTGGTTATTTGCATTTGTTATGTGCAAAATATATTGTGTTTCATACGAAGTTCTCATTCCCTTTACTGGCTACGTACCTAAATCGTCATTTAAGACCGCTTAGCTTAGCTACACACGTAATTTCATGTTCATTAGGTAGGCATCGTGAAGTCGACACAGTCTAGTAAGTAATGTTTTGGCTTATTAGACGTGAACAGTTTAAAACACGGTTCAAATCCCTGGCAGACATTTACAACTAAACGTTTGCAGTACCTTTTAGGAATATTTCTGGAGCGAAATGACATGGATTTGCAGCCGTAGTCCAGTAAGTGGTATGTTGGCTTATTAGGCTTGAGGCCTCGATTCAAACTCCAAGTCAGACCCCGATTTCCTCTCAGCAGGTTTCAAGCGAAAACTCTGCAAGTAAATAAAAAATGCCATGAAAAGTTTCTCTCAAAAATATCTGTCGTTCGGAGTTGACCTTAAACTGTAGGCCCCACCACTCCTGTATAAAATTAACCCACTTAACATAAGTGATGTAAGAAGCTAGATCGTAATCCTGACTGAAGTGTTGCAATGACAAGTTATGTATGTATGTATGCATATATGCACGTGAAATATATTTTTCTTATGTTTTACGATCGTTTTCTTAGCATATTTTATCCTGATTCATGAGCTCAACAACACTCCAGGTATTCATGGTTGTTTTCAGATCCTTCAGGATAATATACGCCTGCCAACCAATATTTTTATTCAACGAAATTCATAAAACATAGCATATGAAGTAAATTGTGGGTTGGCGGTGCTCGTATTCAGATATAGGTTTGCTTCTTCACAAAGCATAATAGAATATAGTCTATTACGAAGAGGTGCCTTAGTACTGCGACCATACTATCTGTTGTACTTCCTCAAACTTTATAGAATAATGTCTCCTTAGGGCTTATTGCCCTCAAAAATTCCAGGATGCTATCAACAATGACAATTAACTGCCAGCCAGGCAATGCATCCCTTTCTAGGATGCATTAATGACCACCACGTTCCTAGAATGGGTCCGGATGATTATCAGATTATTCCTGAATAACTACGATTCCAATATCCCATGATTCACACCTCCTCTGATTGTAATCTTCCATCTAAATCCTCCAAACCTACTCTGGTCTGAGAAGAGTGTCTATCTCTCATTATCTTCCCTTACGTTGAGCATATCAAAAATCCTTCTTCACTTCACGAAATGTTTCTGGTCCTAATCAGCGGAGTGAAAACTCTACTTCTCGCAAGTTCGTCTGCATGATCATTGCCTCGTATTTTTTCCCACCATGGGGACATATTTTCCTAACCTAACTGATTACAGTTCTTAAGAGAGTCTCATTTATCTTCGATCCTTTAATGATTAAGTTTCAAAGGAAACTATCGACAATAATTCCTATTTGAAGTTGA
This sequence comes from Sarcophaga bullata, assembly GCA_005959815.1. NCBI lineage: Eukaryota > Metazoa > Arthropoda > Insecta > Diptera > Sarcophagidae > Sarcophaga > Sarcophaga bullata. The sequence continues at coordinate 33,942 of QOCX01000157.1, forward strand.
GAGATCCTTTTAAGGATTAAATTTTTTTTCTTTTAGCACAACACATCGTTTGTCTATTTTTAATGTCCTTCCAACTTTATGTAGTTGATGATGGCATTACTTGGTAAGACTTTGTTATTCTTTAAAAGGCAGATTCTTTAAATCCAACTGCAAACACTTTTACACCGTATTTAAGGATTAAACGAATTAAAACATTGCCTCTTTCTCTCACACACACATACACAGTACAGCAGAGCGCCTCTACCATATACAAACACAGGAAAGAGAATAATAAACCTACATAGTGATGGAAAGCTGCATCAAGAACAAAAGAGAGCGAGAGAGAGAGAGAGCATGCGAGAGGAAAAAAGAACAAATGAAATGAAAATAATATTTACACAGATCTACCTTATGAAGTGTTATTTTAACATGGGCACATTTAAAAATAACACAAACACACATACATGCAACAGTAACAACATCAGCAGCAACAACAATATTGGGATAATATTTACAATTCACCTTCCAGTGAATGAAGTGATGTGAAGTGGAATTTGGTGAAAAAGTTGTAGTTGGCTTTACTTTACTGTTGTTGTTGCTGTTGTTGTTTTTGTTATTGTTACTATAACTGTCTGTATAATTGTAACTGTAATTGTTGAAAAATTCATTTAAAATTTACATGCACACGTTCATTGTACCTTTTACAACAACAGCAACAACAACAACAACAACAATAACAATATAAAAACGTGAATAAATATGTTGCCACACAGTCAAATAAAATATTTTTTTTTTGAAAATATTTACATTTGCCATGTGTTGTATATGTGTGGGTAGCCGGGTAAAATTGTTGAGATGCAATGGCAATGGCAATGAGTGCCAAATAGAATAACACTCACACGGTTGCATATTTCAGAGTTGTAAGGAAAGTAAGGAGTTCCCCCAACTGCCACTATCACAAACAAAAACTAAATGCGTAGCGAAAACGTTTATATTGGGTTATATAAAAAGCTTGTGTGGCTATTTACCTGCATCTTCTCTTTTTTAAAATTATTTTCAATCACATTTATACGAGCCTTTACGACAGTAATGGTTAGTTCACAAAAATAAATGCCCGTTGCCCATCGCTTTAGAACTTCTGTGGCTTATCGATTCATTAGGCATGTAAGTCCAGAAATTTTTGAAGGTTCTTCAGTTCGCCAATTTCCCATTGGCCCACAATGGGTGCTAAAAAAACTTACTTGTCCGATTACATATGTTGTGTGTGACATAATTGTTCATTACTATCGTTCAGTGAGGATTACAAAACTGCTGTGACCAGCAGTGTATAGCAGGAAAATCAGGAAATTACTTAAGTTCGATAATAGAACGATTCTCACTCTAACAGGAATTCTAATACGGTATTGTGCCATTGGCAGTTTCCCTGATATGTTCGTTCTGTCTCTTTCCAGGACTATTGCGGCAGCTGCCAGGATATGGTAGAAACGAAATGGGTACAACAACTTTCATTTAAGTGCCATGCACTTTAGAATGGACATCATCGGTTGAAGACGTGGGCATGGTGTAAACTTGTCACTAAGAAAACTGATCGGTTTCATCAGAGCTCGGGTGGTTAAAACCCACCGCTGATGGATCATAACAAGGATAACACCATATGGGTTATATGGGCCACCAAGTGAACTTGTCTGTGAACGGCAAGTTACCGCTAACGTAAGCATAATTGGTCATTACACTGTCTATTCGATCAAAGACCTTTTATTCTGCTCTTTTAATTCACTGTGATTATGCTGCACATTAATCTGTTTTCCACTTAACAAATATAGGGAGAGAAGTGTTGTTCGTTTTATTATTTGTAGGCGCATCAATATTGTTTATGCCCCTCTTTTAGTGTTAACTACACTCTCTTTTGGTGTAATTCCACAAGTTCAAGTTATTTTGTTGAAAGTCAGGATAATGGCTGTGTCATCGTGAATATGTGGTTAATTTAGATGACACATTGGATTTCATACGAGACTTTGTTTTATTTGTCTAAAGAGAATGATGGATATTGTAGACAATTGAGAAGTAAAGTGAGAACCTCATACTTTATTCGTATTGTAGCCTAAAAAGTCCCTAATAGGAGTCAATTAAGGAATTTCGCTGGAGTTTCAAGTTGCTGCCACGGTCCATCCTTCAAATACTGCTATTTACTTGTTCGTGAATACTAATGAACTTAATGGGAATTACTTTTCGATTTCATATTTGGGGGCTTTGAACTGAACAACAATAGAAATTCAAAGTACCAAAAGGAAAAGTATTTGTGAAATTAAACAAACCTTTCACAACTGTATGTGTGAAGTTAAATTCAAATTTAATTAGTAAAGCCAAAAACCCTTGCTGTTAATAATTAACAGAATACAGAATATACAACATGTTTCTGAGAACTCTAATGCATCTATCCATGATTGAAATTGTGGTAGAAATAGAATTACTAGAGTTTCTGATATTACAGCCTTTACAGAAGGAACCAAGTTGATAGCCTATGTGGGCTCTAGTGTTTTCTTTGATTCTTTAAAACTCTGTAAAATCCTTTAGGTCCTTTAGGCCTTTAACATTTTTCAGATGAGAGTTCGTTATACAGAAGATGGAATTAGAGACACAAAGAAGTCATTGAAGGCTGATGAAATTGCTAAGGGGACATGAATGGAAGTGAAAAGCCTTGCCCCTATCTCTGCAATCTGATATCCTATGACTGTTTCTCCGTGAGAAATCTGTAGATTTGCTTAGAACAGATGGAATTCTATCATATTCGTTGGTCTTTCAAAAATCCTGTGTCCAAGACTTTACAGGGTTGGATATTAAAACTTCTCAGTGAGAAATCTGCAGATTTGCTTAGAAAAGATGAAATTCTATCATGTTCTTTGGTCTTTCAAGAACCCTGTATCTACGACATTACAGTGTTGGTTATTAAAATTTATGAGGGTCATTTGATTTCCAAATTAATAGAGCTGATCTGGAGTTATTGGTTTGTGACAACCTTTATTCTTGATTTCGCAAGTTGAAGTAAATTGTGAGTGTTTCTTCATTATGAATACTGAGGGCTTTGGCATACCATTTATCACAGCCCTTGCCAAATAAGTAGGACTGGCTGCAATTCATTTGACTTCCCTTCCTTTTAAGCAATCCATCATGGTCTTGATTTCAATATCAAATGGCACTTTAGTGCTTATAAATCTAATCACGATTCTGACGTTCGGAATCGATGTTAAACTGTAGATAAAACTAATACAGACAGAGTGAGTGATGTTAGAAGCTAGGTCGTAATCCTGACTAAAGGATTGTAAAGGCAAATTAAATAATTAAGCAAGTAACGTGTTCTTTTAAAGCCTTCACTTAAAGGAAGTAAAAGAATAAACGAAATTCGCTTTATTAGCGGACGTCTTGATAAGCCAGGCTTTGTTTTAAATTTAATTTGAAAATTTTTAAAGCTCTGACACCTTGTTGAAGTCTAGTACCTCAGCTATCTCTTGGAGATTTTCCTAAAGCTTCTGCTGAAAGTTTTTATCCATTTTTGGAGTGATTAGACAACCAGTATTCTTACTCACAGACATCATATTCCTTTAAATATTCAACCCAATTTATCCTGTTCATTTCATTTACACTGACACTATTTATATGACCCAATATTACATATTTTGTTACCATTTGATATTTTTGTTGGTTTTTTTCCAACGTACAACATAACGTGTATTTCCATAATCCATAATAATTCTGTGCACAAAAGTTTGTTTCTTTTTTTTTTTGCACATTGCTTTTGTTATTTTTAATAAAGTCCTTGCCACCATATGTTTACCGAAAAAAAAATTGGGAATGTTCCCTTTATACTTGTTTTCCCCCTCCTAAAAGACTTATGATAATTCCTCTGAGTGTTTGCTTGTAGGTGGCGGTATGCAAGGGTGGGTGGCTTTATAGAACGTAATGAATGCAAATGCGTTCAAGTTGATTTACAATCTGGTAGACAAGACACCATTCTTTGCATTCCATTAGACATTTACTTACATTCCTTCGGTCTTGTTTACATTTCAACAGTGCAATATATTACACACGCACACAGACACATATTTTTGGCCAAATAATTTGGTATCACTTGTAATTTTGAGTTGGAATACAAGATACGAACACTACTTAAGTAGTTGTACAGAAAAAAAAAGAAGAGAAAAGCATATAAACATGACACGAAACAATGTCTGCCACAGTTGCAAATACTTTTCTAGGGAATGCTTAACTAAAGAGAAGTACAACCAACGGCACAAGTAACCATCCCACCTATTGTTATTGAAGTTTTAAACCTACATCATATTGCATAGTCCATTCGCAACACATAAAAGGAACATGTAGCACAACATATACATTAATGTACACCGGCAGATACTGATATTTCTAATTCAGGTTCTAATTCAGGTTCTCCAACGCGATGCGCTTCTTGCAACATTTCCATGCATAGGTAGAATGAATCACTTTCAACACAAAATGTTGTTAAGGAAACGCACATAATGTATCAGTAAAGCCTTCAGACAATGAACACGTACAGGTACTGTTCCTGACCGGTTTAATAATTACGACGTCCTGCCAAATGCTTGACAAGCTCTCATGTCCTTCACTCTGAAATTCATCAACACCATCATCAGTATCAAGTACGCATATGATTTGGTTTCGTTCTTATAGAACGGATTTGTATAGATTGGAAGTCATTGCCTGAGTCTACAATACACCATCAAAAGGCTACTCTTACACAGTCTTTTCCTATTTGAAATGCCTAGCGAATACTTAGACTATCTGAAATCAATTTTCCATACTTATTACAGTCATGTTCTGGTCCGGCAAGTTTCCTTTCTGAATAGTTTATCTGCTGTTGGTTTCTTAGAATTTCAAAATGATCAGGATTTCAACAGATGGTGACAATATTCTTCTGTACCAGCTCGTTCAGCTTTCTCATGCAGTCTGGTAGTAGTTTTAAGTCAATCTCATGGTAGTTTATTACTCGACCTTGGACTATAACACTACCCATCCAAGTACTACAGAATATGTGAAGGCCCCATATGTTCGCTCCAATTTCTTAGTCTAATTGTAAAGTATTTTACCATTATACTGGGACATTCTTAGATCTTCAATGGATTGATATTGTCTTATTTTATCTAGAAATCAATCTCATCCGCTTATAGATGTAGCTTTAACAAGCTGGCCGTTACAGAGTCAAATTTCTGAAGCTTCTCTTAAAGTATCGTGCCTTCTATTTCACTTCCCTGCTGTAAATGAAGTTAATTTTTAGGCAAATATTTCGAATTGTCCATAAACCAATGCACAATCACATGGACACCCTCTTCCCTATCATTGAATGCAATTCCTTGAGGAAAAAAATCAAGACAAACATTGCATTGTTAAGCTATTAGGTTATCAAATTCAAAACAATTCCGATGCACTCAATTCACTCTCTCTTACTCTCTCTCTCTCTCTCTCTCTCCTTCTCAATAATTCTCTAAATCACATGCAAACTTTTGGCTACAACTACATACTTACACTTACATAAACAAAAATCTCTTTTTAAATAAATGTCCTGCTACTACTACTCTTGCATATTTGCAGACATTTTCCTTCCTTTTTTTCTGTTTCTTTATTTACATTTTCGGTAGTTTTAAACAATAACAAAAAAACAACAACAACAATAAAAACAATAGCAACATATGTTTATGGCACTCACAATACAGCCAATATTCTTTACAAGTTCGAGTGTGTGTGTGTAGGTTTGTTTTGCAGGAGCACAAAAATATCAACAAACAACAACACACACATACCAATACATTTTCATTTTCATTTTGCGTAAGGCAATGTTTATTTCGCTTCCAAAACAGTTAAGGAATGTGAGTAAGAGAGAAATATATGTCGTTGATGAATGAGAACGAGAAGGAGAACCAGAACGAGAAGGAGAAGTAGAAACATGTATGAATGTTTAACGGTAATTTAATGTTTCTATTCTCTCGTAATTTAAACCTCTTATGTGTGTATGTTTTAAAGCAAGCACACTTATGGTATGACAATAACAACATAAAATGAATATTATAAACATGTGTAAGTGCATATGTAAGTATGTAAGTGTGTGTGCTTAAGTACATAATTTAATAGATGCTAAATAACACCATTTCCTTAAGCATATAAATAAAAATGTAAAGAATTTAAAAGAAAAAGAAAAAGAAAAAAAGGCGGAAAGAAAAGAAAAATTTCTTTTTCGTATCTCATTTGTGTTACAAGAAATTTAAAGCTTGTACTTTATCAGGTGGGCCATCAATCGGGTTAAATTTGAATTGACAATACATATGTGATTCTATTCTGCGACAGATTTCAGTATTTTTTTCAGTATATTTCAGTATATTTTTGAACATAATGAATCAATTTATGCTTGAGCACGCGTTGGGATTTATTGGAAATATTTTGGCAAAAAAAATCAACTTTTCGCTCAAGATTATTTTCATTTGGGGTGGGTACGTTAATAGCAAAATTGCTGTAGTTGAGACTCAGAAAACTCGCACGTGGTCCTACAGAAGCCAATGCACCTATTATGGAGTAACTATTGGTGCGGATGTGTGGAGCAAAGCATCCTTGGCGCATATTTCTTGGGAAATGAGTACCGCACAGCCATTACGATCAATGGAGACAAACTATCGAACCATGATAATCAATTTTTGTACCCACTTTTATGGCATTGATAAGAACAATGTGTGTTTCAACAGAATGGTGCTGGCTGGGCACACATCTCACGCCACAATCGATTTAATGCGTCAAACGTTTGATGACCATTTAATTTGCCGAAATGCTGATGTCAATTGGCCGCCCAGAAGCTGCGGTTTGACCTGTTTTGGTCTTATTTCCCGTGTGGCCGCATTAAAGAAAAGTTTTATGCCAACAAATCAGACGCCAATTGGGCATTTAAGGAAAGCGCATTAACGAGATACCACCCCTATACAATTGTAAAAGTGCATGGAAATTATACGATCGATTGAGATACTATGAGACCAGCCGCGTTGGCCCTATGAATGAAATCAGATTCCATTTCTAACCCTCAATAATTGTACTTCACACACATAAATAATAAGTTTTGGCAAAGATTTCAAATCGTTTTTGTGTCACTATATTCTTTAAATTCTCAACTTTTCAATGGCCCACCTTATGGATTTGAAATTTGTGCATTTTCTTGGAAATGGTGCTATTAACTGCGTTTAAATGATATTTCTTGGGAAATGAGTACGCGCACAGCCATTAGCGATCAATGGAGACACCTATCGACCATGATAATCAATTTTTGTACCCACTGTTTTATGGCATTGATAAGAACAATGTGTGTTTCAAGAGATGGTGGCTGCTGGGCAGCACATCTCACGCCACAGTATCGATTTATATGCGTCAAACGTTTGATGCCATTTAATTTGCCGAAATGCTGATGTCAATTCGCCGCCAGAAGCTGCGGTTTGACACTGTTGGTCTTATTTCCGTGGGCAGATTAAAGAAAAGTGTTATGCCAACAAATCAGACGCCAATTGGCATTTAAGGAAAGCCATTAACGAGATACCACCCCTATACAATTGTAAAGTGCATGAAAATTAGTACGATCGTTGAGATACTATGAGACCAGCCGCGTTGGCCCTATGAATGAAATCAGATTCCATTTCTAACCCTAATATTGTACTTCACCACACATAAATAAGTTTGGTCAAAGATTTCAATCGTTTTTGTGTTCACTATATTTGTTAATAATCTCAACCTTTCATGGCCCACCTTATGGATATTTGAATTTGTTGAAATTTTCCTTGGAAATGGTGCTAATTAACTGCCTTCAATATTATTTCTGTGAGTAGCATGGATGTTCTCTGTCTGCCTTAATAGTAATTGTTATTTTCCTGTCCTGTGAAATTCTTATTCAAATCATGCGTATGTACGTACCATACGGTCTACGACTATACCAAGCCAGTGAGTGTGCCTTTAGACGACCTGACTCTCTAATATAAATACAACTGAAATTATTTTTTGTTGTTGTTGCTGTTTTATTATCTAAATATTGCTTTAAGAACATCATTATTTATTTATTATTCATTTTGTATGTTTGTTTGCTTTTTTTTATTTTCCTCCACTTTAAGGCTCTCCTCAATGCCGGGCATATTTTTCATGGCAGACACACAGCCTAAGGAATTAAGCTTAAATGGTTTAATTATTTATACAATAAATTCTCTTGTTGTTGTTATTATTATCTTCTTTCATTGAATAGAAATTTAAAATTTTTGTTTTTGTTTTGCTTAAATGATATTAAATGATGTTACATTGAGTTGTTGAGTCCAGCTATGTTGTATATTATCATGCTTAAAATATTCAAAATTACATTGTAACAGAATGTTTTTGTTTTTTTTCTGAATTATTAAAGCCTCTGCTTAATAAAACAGGTTAATTATTCAAAACTACTACAGATTAGAATGGAAAAATGAATACAAACAGTAAAGAAGTTCATTGGAATTTCGATCAAAGCCAACTAGAAGACAAGCTATAAGGCAATCATACTTCAAACTCTTTACCGTCAAACCGTACACCGGAATTTGAGTGTAGAGTTAAGGAACTAAGCTTCAGTCATGTCTTTGTGCTTAGATATTAGAAAATTTCTCACACTGTATACTAAACAACACCCTTATGAGGCAAGCAGGCTTACCTAGTCAGCTCTTGTGGATTTAGTGGGAAACCTACAGTAGTCCTTGAATGTAAAGAAGGTAAGCATGTGTACATTTCTTAACACAGAAAGCCCATTTGATAACTCTTCTCACGAGACCATACTCACGTACATACATAACTTGTCATTTCAATCCGAACTACGAACTATCTTCTCACATAGGTGGTGCCTATGTGGGGTGTGTTAATTTTATTCATGAGAGGTGAGATCGACTTCAACAGATTTTCTAAGAAGCTTTTCATGGCAATTTATGCCAGAAATCTGCTGAGCAGAAATTGCCAAACTTACAGTTTAAAGACGGCCCCGAACGATAGAAACTTTTTCATGACAAGTTCATTTACTCAAGGTTTTTGCCATAAATCCACAAGAATCCTCTCCTAAATGGCTTAAGCCTTAGTCTAGAGCATATATCTGTTATTGGCTGATTCGTGAGCGGTCCATGAGTCAAGTTCTTCAGAATAATTGCACAATCTTGTATCTGCTTCCGTAAGCAGTAAAAACCGAAACCTTTCAAAAAAAAAAATAGATTCTGCAGTTCAATCTGAACAGGAAGGTATTTTAATCTTACAAAAGACTAGGTAGCATATAGTCTCCCTCAAGATCGGCCAACCCAGAAAGTGTCTCTAGACTATTTTTTGGTTGGAGTACCTTTGTCAACGCAATTGGAATCACACAATAATGCCTGCATTTTGGTGATAACGATCCTTCACGTGATAAAAATTGCAAAACGCGCGCTGAAATTGTTTTCGTTGTCTTCCGTATATATTCAACTCGTCTGTCCTCTTTGTAAGTGTATTGAGACGGCGACAAGTAATTCGAAACACCGAACAAGTCAAGTGATTACGACTGATCCTCAGTCCAATTTGAGTTGAACTCAAGCATAAAGTTAACACACTCAATTTAAGTGATTTGAGAGACTTAGTTGTAATCCTGACTAAAGGATTGCAATGACCAATTAAGTAGGTAAGTTTGAGATATTATCATCAAAACTTGTTATTCCTTTTTGGAGAACATCATTCAAATGCCCGCCAAGGCTTCTATTGTTTCCCTTTATTATACCAGCTTTCTTCAAAACCATGTACTGTGTTGTATAGACAAACAAACTGAATAATTCTTAAATAATTCATTACATTGATTAAGTGCTTAAGCATAGCATATGCATCATAAAGTATTAATTACAATTGAATATTGAATTTAATTTCAACATAATAAAATACGTTCACAACTAAAATCAATACCAAGTCATAGAGACAACAACATCTCTTCCTGCTGCTGCTGCTCCTCTTTAAAATTGCAAGACAAACATTAAATCTTTATAATGTTTTTACCAAATTTTGTTGCAGCATACACCAGATAATGCCACAAAATGATTTTATTCACAAGATACTAAAGTAAACACACTCACACGCACACACACATTGAACATGCAAATAATTCACATCATAAAACCTTGCTACACATGTACAGTTTGTTCACACTGTATCGTTGATAAAGTATTGTTGCATGCAACAAACTTATAAACAACAACAATGCATTCAAATACAACAAAATATTCACTTCCGCATCCAATGAAGGAAACGATTAATACGCTTGCATGTCTGTGGCGAAAGGAATGTATACACGATGTAAAGATTTGTTGAAAAAAAAGTTTTCTTGAGCATTAACAAAGAAAAAGAAAAAACGAAGAGAAGAAACGTGCCACAGATATGTATACACTTGCTACAATACATATGCTTGTACATGCATATTCTACTGTGCCTTACAAATGCTAGGTAAACATTTTTACAAATTCACGTGAATCACCAGGAGATTATTTTGTTTCTTATAAAGAAAAAAAAAAAAAAGAAGAAGGAAATAAAAAACAGAAAACTTGCCTCATGTTTATACAGCATGTTTACAAACATGCCACAATGAATAGAAAATTATTAAAAAATGCTACAGCATTAGACATTTGAACTTGTCGCAGATTCTTTATGGCTGCTGTGCT
>QOCX01000157.1:49373-61681 GCA_005959815.1 Sarcophaga bullata
CTTTATGGTGTTTTTTTGTTCCTTATTTTTCCTCGTTCTTTTTTTCTTTTTTTTATGCCATTTTGACTGCCACTTTTGATTGTTTGTTCACACTCAATTATAAAAATAATTATTTCGACATGTTTGTTGTATCGCATAGTCCGTTCCGTACGTTATACATTAACCTACAGCAATACTTACGTATGTACGTCCATGTATACAGCAAATCGATGCGTATATTGGTTCGGAGGAAAAGTTTTTTCTAGGCCATGGAAATTTGTTTGTGAGAGAAGTAAATTGCTTAAGTAACTTGCCAATAATTTTGAATTTTTTCTTTTTCATTCTTTGCTCAGTGAAAATATGGCAATTGGACGGAATGGAAACGAAGCCAAATTGTCATATGTCCGTGTGTGTGTGTGTGTGTATGTATGAGAGCATATGCTATATAAAGTGATTATATTTATACGGGCCAATATAAAAAATATATTCTTCGCTCACCCCTGTCCCTCTGTTTAATGACTGCGGGGGGCCGGTGGGCGATGGAATATTGGAAGAATCTTTAACTTATCTGCTTCTCTTTCTCCCTCTCCTCTCTCTCTCTCTCTCTCTTGTTTGCTTTCATTGGAATTTTTATTTATTATATTCTGTGCGTAGATTTTTATGGGAAAACTTCTGTTTTCTACTTTCTGTTGTTGTTGTTTATATATCAAGGTGCAATATGTATGTTTAAATCAAAGGAAGTATTGGCAAATCATCATAAGCGACAAATTTATTGTTCAATTACGTAAATATGTTTGTTTCAAAAGTCGTAATGGAAACAAGTAATGCTACACTATCTGATACCCTACATCAATCCCTTTAGTGCGTTACGCATAGTATCAATATCCCGTATAGTTTAGTTGGTAGTGTGTTGGCTTATTAGTCAATACGAAAATCGGAAACAATATTTTCTACGGCGACTTCCTCTCAGTAGATTTCTAGCAAAGACACTGGCACTAAAATAAAATTATCATGAAAACTTGCTGAAAAATTTGTAGTTTCGAGACGAGTTTAAACTAATGGTGCCGCCACTTATGTGTGATAAGCTAGATCGTAATCTTGACTAAAGGGTTTTCATGACCGATTAAGTAAGCAAATTCGTTGCAGAATCCCAGAGGAGTAAACTAGTCTTTATTACTGCATGAAACCAAACTGCTGGTGGTTCGAATCAATTCAATGATGCAAGGTTTTTCTTGCTAATTGTGGCGAAAAGTAATCGCAAAAGCATATTATGATGACCCACTTATCTAGTACACACAGTGTGATCATACCCAATATCTTGGTTATACGTTTATTGCTATCGTAAAGGGGTGTTATAGTACTGTACTTAACATACGACTTTCATTATACTGCCTTCCATTATTAAAGAGGTATCCCTATAATGTTTTATACAAGCCTATTGTCCTAAAAAACTTCAGAATGCTGCTCACTGTCAATAACGACAATTACCTGCCCAGCGTCTGATAAGCACGCAGATGTTTCTTCGTGGTATGCATTAGTGCCATACAGGTTCCAAGAATATGTTCCACTGTTCACTGTCACAGAATTTTTATTGCTCAAGGATCAATTACTCCTTGGATAGACTCATTCTAAGCTCCCAAAAAAATTTTTTAATGATCCCAAACCTACTTTTCATATGAAAAATGTTCGCCTCTCTTTATCATCCCTTTCCTTGCGCATACCTATCCATACATACGCCTCCATTCTAAAGAAAGGTTTTGGCCCTATCAAGGACGTGCAAGTTCTCCTTTTAGCTTGTCTGTTTAGTCATGATCAAGAGTTTCCATATGATCTGGAAACCAGCACGAGAGATCCAGCCATATTACCAGCAAGGTGGAAGCACCCCTCCTCGCTTGTCTACTTGGTGATGGTCGAGAGTTGCTACTACCTAGAATTCGGCAGAGGATAACTTTATTTTGCCTATGTCAGACAGTATTGTATTATCTTCGATCGCACCTCATATATGCTGGAATAATGCTCGGACTTTCCTATATTTTTACTTTGTCCTGTCTTTTGTACCTCCTAACCAAATTAACTGAGCAGATCTTTCGATGGTATAGGCTTTCGCTTGGATGATACCAGTGAGCTGGTATCTAAGCCCACTTTGTAAAGAAAACAGCCACTATTTTCATTCCACATCCCAGAAAACATCACATAAATTTGCTTGTTTATGTAGTTTCCTTTTAAAATCTTAAATCTCCTTTATATCTCTCTCCTTTTTTATAGCTTTGTTAAGTACTTTAATCAAATGAACATCGTGTTTTTCCTTTTATTCAGAATCAAACCAAACTGTCCTCACTCCCCAAATGAAAATTTCTTTAAAAATCTCTGGCCAGCAGCAATTGCATTCCATTACTATTATTAATCGATTAAAAAAAAAAGGAAGAAAGAGGCATTAAATATATAACACAACGTATTTTATTATGTTCGTACATATTATCTCCTTTTATTTAATTTCTCTTTCCTTTCTTTTGTTTTATTTCCGTCAATAATAATGCATGTGGTTGGGTTTGTCTGTTCTGTTTTAACAATCTCTCATCAATTTATTGTGAGGAGATTTAATGATTTGTTTATGCATTGCAATGAGGGCCATACGTTTTATATTGGCAACAATAATACAACAACAACAACAACAACAACAACAACAACAACAACAGCAACGATATTATTGACCAAAAATGATTTAACAATTGAACACACAATAGCCGCAAGAGCCAGCCAAAAGCCAAAAAGCTACTTGCAACACACTGTACAATGTACACACGTATGAGTGAATAATTATTAGGGTATACCATTGGCAAACAGAAAATCGATTAATTGACAAGCTTAAGTGATGATGAAGGAAATTTAATGTGCAACCACCCTAATGCATAGACATACGACACAAATCATGTGTGTGCTCTACTAGGCAGACATCATAGCTTTACAATCATTGATGATGCTAATGATGATGTCAATTTTATTAAATGGAATTCTTTTATTCGATATTCGACTCGTCATCAGTGTCATCATCATTGTCATCATACTTTTAAAGAATGGCAGCAAGTAGCCTCTGTTTATTGGGTGTATACCTTCAAGTGACCAGGGTAGAGGTATTCACATTGCTTCGATTAATTTGAATATTTGTGACTAAAGTTCTGCAAGGATACTTAATCTCATTGGTAGCAGTAGGGTACTTGTAATATTGCCTGACACTGTTGGCCACATATTGACAGGAGGAGAACGGACTCAGCTCTGTCCTTAAATCGTATGGCCATCCATCGCCCAATAGCGATCCATTAACCTTTTGGTAGGCATGCTGAAAGACATGGCATTCTAACTAATGACTGCTGCATGAGCTATCCGTCTGAGGAGGACGAAGAGACTATCGGTGCCCCATTCTTATCATAAACAGATGGATATTTCTGACATTTCTAACTCAAAAGACTGTCTAAATTTAAATTTAAAATATTTTTTTCTTTTGACTTATTTTTCTATATTTTAATGATCTATCCACTTAATAATCCAGTCCACATTTTCTTTTCTATCTTTTCAGTCTTCTCCTCCTTTGCTTTTGAATGGTGACAGCGTCACAAGTGCTAGCCTCTGTTTAACATCTCCCACTGCTATAGCCACTAATGACGTCAATTCGTTTGTGGCCAACAACACACTGAATGCATTAGAAGAAGGTATGCATTCGCATTCGAATTCACAACCGCAAATTCCTCAACCACATCTACAGAAGATACCGACACTGGCTCAAGGCTGTAATCGGTATGTTCACTTGCGTTTAAAAAAAAATAAAAAAATAAAAAAAAAAATATGTTTTCCATTAAGAAAATATTATTTTCCTGTAGTTTTTCTTATTGTTTTTCTCCTTCTTTCATTTCATTTCATTTCTTTTTGGTTTTAATAAGTCTTTGCGTATGCCTTTTACATTTCAGTTCTTAATGAGAATCCATTTTTAATTTTCTTTACATCGTACAACTGACTTGTCATTTCTCATTAGACCGCCCAACTGCCTACTACTGTTGGCCCGGCCCGGTATGATGATGTTCAGTTCACTGCAGACCATTTCGTTTCATTTTATTACGCATTCGCTTAATTTTAATGTCATTTATGGCTTAAACATCATAATTAAATTGCCCATATACATACAGACGTACATACAATATGTACGTATAATGTAGTCGAAGAGTCCATAAATAATTCTTTTTAATGTTTTTCATGAAATTTTTATGAATATTTTGTTGTTGTTGTTGTTGTTGTTATTATTCTTAATTTTTAATTGCCTTTAAATGCCATGTACGAGGGTTGGAGCAATTAAAAAAATCTGTCCACCCACCTTGTTTGCATTTCTGTTTGTCTATGGCAAGATATTCAATTTGGTTGCAGCCAAATTTCTTTCTGGAGCGATGTATTCAAGTATTATGTGATCTTCATTCAAGAGCTGTTTTTTTTAGCAATTTCATCTGATTAACGCCTAAGAATATTGCCAATCTAAGACATTTAACATCCCCGAATGACTAGTAGCAATTGGTTCTTGCCATTTCAGCCATTTCTTATGCAAATCTGAACAATTTCCACTCCTTCTTGAGGTACCATTTACAGATCACAATTTGTACATCATAAATGATAAAAATTTCCTCTTCAGTCTAATCAAATTTGATGATTTTGCTTAGCAGTTACATTCTGGCGATCAACATCATCTTGATCATCCTTGATCATCCTTCATCATCTGCATTGCTATGGAATCTGGCTATGAAGCTTGTGGAAAATGTTTTCCAAGTAAACATGTAACCCGTAACGCTTTCTATGCATGCCCACGTTGCTTTCGCTTACATCAGCTCGCTTGCCTGATAGCTATCAACTGCAAAACAGTGTAAACTCCATCCATAGCTGTCATAAGCATGTATTTCGAAACGCTTTCCAAGCATATCAACACTGTCAGATGGCTATCACCTGCGAAGCTGTGTAATTGCAAGATTCTAGACGGCATGAGAAGGCAGTTACTACCCTGCCAAAGACTTGAGGGACAAGAACAACTAGGGTACTTTATGTTCTGCACAATTGGCTTCTTACTCAGCATCCTCTGCAGTGGAGATAACTTTGGAGGCAATGAGATTATCTCATCTCCTCTTCTAAATTCTTTGGAAGTATACACAGACCCATGCTTCAAAGTTGGAATGGAAAACTGATGCCTATAACGAACACATGAAAATCATGAAAGCATACAGACTTTCGATCACTGCAGTGACTATCAAATGGAAATCACGACTATCCTCATAATGATTAAATGGCCAGAATAGCACAATATTCTCAGGGTAGTATCTTTCGAACGAAATATGCCAGGCAGCCATAAATTATCAGTCAAACGAAATATTAGGGCACAAGCCTGTCATTGATTGAAGCAACTTCTTTGTCTTTTTTATTCAGTTCCTTAAGGACATACTTGAAAATTATCTTGAAGACTACTGTCCAGAAAAATTATCATACAGAAAAAACAACGCATATGATTCCCTTGTACCGATTAGAAATAAGTTGTATTCCTTCGATAACTTTTACTAGGCAAAAGAAAGGACGAAACAGTTTATTATTCACACGCGCCTAAACATATTATTTGTGATCTCAGTCCTATAAGGACATTGCCTAATGGAGAGACAAGACGATTTAATAGACCAGCAATCGCAGTACCTCCTGCGTGAATACTGGGAACCTCTTGTTTGACATCTTGAGGGAACACATCGGACCAATTTTTGTGCAAATTTTCGAGTGTATGGGGTCGTAACTCGGTAATGGCACTATGCGTGTTGGTCTTTAAATGCTCAATTTGCTTTGGTTTGTCGGTATATTACTTTTCTTTAAGGGCGCCCTACAGAAAATAGTCCAACGGTGGCAAATCAAAACTTCTTGGCGGCCAATTGACATCATCATTTTGTCTAATTAGATGGTTATCAATCGTTTGAGGTAATAAATCGATTGTGGCATGGGATGTATGGCAAGTTTCACTATGCTGTTCAAACCAAACATCGTTCACATCAATACCATAAAGAGCGGGTACAAAGAAATCGTTTATCATGGTGCAATAGGTGTCTCCATTGACCATAATGGTTGCTCTGACCTCATTTTCAATGGAATAGGGGGCCAATGATGTCTCCGCTCTACAAGCCACACCAAACACTGCACTGACTTCTGTAAGACCACGTGTGGGTCTTCTGAACGCCAAATACGGCAAAAATCAGAGTCGACGTCAAACTGTAGGCCCCGCCACATATGAAAAAATTTATCACACCCAACATGGATGGATTGAGAAGCTAGGCTGCAATCCTGGCTAATAGCATTTAAACCTCGATATATTGTACCTTGGACAGCTCTTCACATGTTCTGAAACCAAATTCATCCTCTTAAAAATGCTCTACAAAAGTGATCCTAAGGGGGAGGACCTTCAAATACTTCGGTTTTTTGACATTTGTACTGAAATGCTATTCATCAAGACTAAATTTAATAAATTTAAAATCTTTAAATGAATTTAAGTTTGTAATTTAAAAACAATTTATTCATGTTTTCTTTTTGTGATTTTCGTTGCATGCTTTAATTAACAAATTTTTGTAGTTTGAATAACAAATTTTTTTTCTATTCAATTAGCGTTACTGTTATTGTTACTGTTATTTTCAGAATGAGATTCCGTGTTTTTAACCCTGTTAATTGTGTTTTCATTCTGTTTCCATTTTTCGCATATTATCTGTTCTATTTATTGCTAAACTATCTCTTGCATTTAACCAAAAAAAATAACCAAAACCAACAACAACATTTCAACTTCATGTTCAAAAACTAAAAAAAAAATTTGAAAAAAAAATTAAAATCGATTAAAAATTCCATCATTAAACTGAAACTAAACAACCAAAATAACCATCCTCATTCTAAATTAAACAACAAAAAAAATCATAAAAAATAATCCAAAAAATAACAATAAAAATCAACCTTAAACAACCTACACAAAACAAAAAAAAAAAAAAAAAAAAAACTTATATCCTGTAGTAAAAGTAACGGTTATGCGATCAATGGCACTATACAAACTACCGAAATTCTTTCACAGACTAATGCGTCACCCGCAAACCCCACAAATTCTACAACATTGTCAGACAGTGCAGCACCATTAACGGATTTAAATTTTATACCACAACTAAGGCTGACACTGCAGCCACAACAACCACAAGAACAGCAACAGCACCAGCACCAGCACCAGCACCAGCCGACATCTACTTTTGTATTCACTTCGCCTACATCGACATTTAAACGCAAGAAACAACAACAATTGCTAAGAGAAGAACAGGAAGTGGGAGAACAAAAGGAGCATTTCAACAATAACTTGCATAAAATTGGCAGCAATTGCCAAGAAAGTGCAACAACCTTAAACGAAGACTGTAAGAGAAGCAAGCCAGCCTTTATTACCGATAGTCCTAGTCATAGTCTTAGCAATAACAACAACAAAAATAACCACAACAACAACAACAACAACGACAAAGGAAGTAATTTAACTCCCAAACGATTGTTGTCTCAGACATTGCAACAACAGCAACGACTAAACAATAGCCATAGCCGGGCAAATGATACAAAGACATTGATAAACAATAGTTTATGCGTTCCTTACACAGACAATAGCCTTTTATATGCCACAACAACAATAGCAACAGCAACAGCAACAACAACATCTTCTTCAAACAGTTTATCGAACATTAACGGAAGCGGAACTTTAAATCGTAACTCTAGCGGTAGCGGTAACATTAACGGAACTACGCGTTTAACCTTTAAAACGCATACCTTACCGGCCATCGGTAAGAACTCAACGTCAATCAATTCAACATTCATTACGAATGTTCGTGAAGATTTGTTGGCCAATAGATCGGTGACGGAAAAAGCAAAAGCAAAAACAAAGACAAAGACAGCAAGAGCAACAAAATCAAAATCATTGACGTCGCCAACAACGTCGTCATTGGGTAAACGTCGCAAAAAGAAAATGCAAGCGAGTAGTAGTGGTGGCAGCGGTACAACAACAACAGCCAAAGGCAACAGTACTTCAAGTCTAATGGACGATATTGAAATGCATTTGGGCTTAATCGGTTGGCGTAAAAAGTGTCTCTATACACTACTAGTCCTGCTAATGCTCTTGATAATCATCAATTTGGGTCTGACGTTATGGATATTGAAGGTCATGGAATTCTCAACGGTAGGTAAAGGTCTAAAACAAAAACAAAAACAAAAACAAACAAAAGAAATTTTAATTTTTAAAGAAATATTTTTCAAAAGATTTTTTGTTTTATTTTAAATACACTTGTACCTTGATTGACGTGGTGGTGAAATTATCGCTGCGTATATAAGCAAAGCCATGCAGACAAAGGGAAAACTGAATTCAGTACCCAGTTGAAGCGTCAATAACACATCTGAAAACCAATTGTCTCACGAACATCATGTCGTCGTATATCCTCATTCAAAAATAAACCTATGTGGACTCCATAAAATAGAGAAGTGGTTGAAAAATGAACTGTTTATACGCTGGTGGTATGAGCTCACATTTTTTGATAAGTTATAGGGCATAGGTGATATGCCCTATAAAACTCAGATAGTTTTATAAGGATATCTAACTACGTTGCAAGCATGCTGGCTCTTCTCATAGACCACTGCCATTTGAAGTCATTCCAACAAACGTGACATTCTTTAGAATGATTCTTACACGACCATTGAATCTGTGAAAGACTCCACTAGACTTGGCATTCTGTGGAGCGATTTTGGTACGATCTGAGGAGACTATATTTCACTTCATGTGACAGTACAAAGAAGCAGAGATCACGAACTACAGATTTTCTCAGAAACAACATAATTGTTCATTACCAATCTTCAGTCAGGATTACAACCTAGTATCTCATAGAAAATTCTCAAAAATATGATCGAAATTATGCTAGGCTTTGTATTTCCTGAATTGAAAGTACACACATACGTCAGACTGCGTTGACTCAGTATATCATGCGTTCAAAATTTCCATTCTTCACAGTTGTTCTTCTTCCACACTCTCTATTGGACTGTGATCAAAGTCAAATGTACCTCAGCTTAACATTAAAACCATTAGTCTGAACTACGATCGAGCTTCGCACATCACTTCGGTTGTGTGCTTAAATTTCATATATGAGTAGCAGGACCTAAAGTGTGAAGTCGATTTCGAAAGACAGTTTTTTACAAAACTTTTAATGGCTAACTTATTTACACGCAAAGGCTGAAAGAAATATTTTGCTTTCATATTTTGTTTCGTTTGATTTGTTTGGGCCAGGGTTTGATCCTTAATTTTTCGTCTAATGAGTGCTTTTCCTTAGCTAGTGGAATATTTATGGCCTAAGTAGCCTGAATAGCACGTTGCATTTATCAACAGCTTAATCGATATCATTTCTATTGCCTGAATGAAGAAGCTTTATTAGTCCACTATTGTCTCATTATGCTATGGTGGCGATAATGTTGTTAAGAAGTGATAAGAGAAGAATTTACTCACATACAGTCTAGATTCTTAAGGCAAAAGTAGATCTCTCAATGAATTACAATTGCTTAAACGGTGTGGCAATTTCGTTTTCGTTCACATAACAATAGTCCAATACCGTCTAAAAAAATTTAACATAAAAAAGTTAATATTTAAAGAAAAAAAAAATCCACTGCAGTTGCCCTATTTACTCATATTCCAAGTAGTATGCTTAATATTTAATTCAATTTGGAATATATTACGTATACGCACTCATACCCATACTACCGTATTCGTACACAGTTACTCTGAAAAGTATGCAATAAAAAGACAAGTAATTCTGTCTTATACGGTATTAATAGAATTCAATATCCACTCATACGTTACCAGTATCTAACTCAATATGAGTTTTTTGCGTAATATATGCTGAATGACGAATTTGATGAAAATTAATAATATATTGTATGTATGTAGGTATGTATGTATGTATTTGAATTAATTCATAAAATTATTATAATTAATTATAGCATAATTTGATTTAAAATCGACCGAAAAATACATTTTCATTGTCATCAAATTGTAAGTCATCGACCAAGAGATGCAAGTTATCAGTTTAAAAGTGCAAGTTATCGACCTTAAAAAATGCCAACCATCAACAAAACAATGCTAACAATTTGTCCCTCTCATATAGAACATTTTTAGTTGTCATACGAAAGAAAACTGTAAAGCCGTAGAACTGGGCCGGCTCGTAACTTGCAGCGGGCGTATATCTCCGGTCCCAAGTAATGAAAAACTCGGCCGTAAGAAAAACTGTTGTGGAATCTGTGATAACAGAGCAAATGGAGGTATAAGTGTATTTAAAGAAAAGATCTTCTATACGTAAAAAAATATTTCAAACAAATTATTTTGAATCTTAAATAAACTTGTAAATCTGCACACTTTTTCTCTTTCTTCCCTTTTTAATGTTTCTAGGAAGGTATGGGCCAATTGAAAATTGTTCCTGGTGGTATACAGCTAACTGGACAAGCCTTAATTATGGACATGTTACGTGCATCTACAATACGCTCCAGGCATGGCCAACCCATAGCAATAGGTAAGCTTCATTAATATTCTGTTACACAAAATATTCATTGTGTTCTTAATCTACTGCATTAGTAACGGTAAATGTATTTGCAAAATTATTTGTTCTTCTTTATCTATCACCACCCCCCTCCCCTCTCCTCTTAATTACTGGCTAGAAAATAATCATAAACAATAATGTCCATACATACATAAATACAAAGAAGCGATGATTATTTATTCATATTTAATATGTAAGAATGTAAGTGAATGTGTTTTTGTGTACACAGATTATGTATTCATTTTCTTATTACTTTATTATGAATTAATAATTTACACACACACACACACCCATACAAAACTGTCTAATAAAATAGTTACTTATGTACACACACATATAGAAACATATTTAAATATATGCACGCACACAATAACATCATCTTTGTTTCTTGTTAAATATTTAAATATATTTGTATGTGCACATGTGTGTGTGTATATCTGTCTGTAATATTATATTCGGAAATTTGTTATCCGTCATTTGGCTTTTATTGTTTGATTTCTTTAATAGTCATTCGAGTGATATTTTTGGACCTTTTTTGCATACAAATTCATGAACATTTACCTGCAGGCCATAATTTGTTCAAATCATAGTTTTTGTTCCTTCATTTTCCCTCAACTTAATGAAGTGGAAACCAACAGTTACTGTTACTATTGGGAATGAAAGAATACATGATTAGGCACATGAAAAATTTGTCTTTAAAATTGGTTTCTTAAACATTTTTTGAAGTCACTTTGACTTCTTATATGGACACATAACGTCAGAATGAGTCTCCAAGTCGGAGGCAACTGTGACACAGGAAAATGATTTAAAACAAACAACTTTAATGATTAGATTTTTCTCTCATGTTTTAAAACCAAGACTCAGAGGATGGCATTTACTCATGCAGTGCATTTTATTGGAATTAGGAAAATACTTTATAAGAGACAGGGACAGAGGGAGAAGGGTTTGTCGGCATTAGATTAGAATATTTTTATATGGTGTAGGACAGACCTCCGCAGCTAAGAAGTGTTCATGGTGAGTGTTCTGCGAAAGGCGAGAGTGCATAGTTGATTGCTTACGCTAACGACATTGTCATCATAAGACGTAACAAGCGAGATATTTCTACTGCCTTTAGTGCTATTAAACGGGAGTCTATTAAGATGGATCTGGCAGTAAATGATGGCAAAACAAAGTATATGTTGTCGATAAGTAGGGACGTGCGGCGTATTGGATCCTAGATTACAGCGGAGTAATATACCTTCGATGTACTCAAGGAATTTATTTATCTTGGCTCTGCCGTTTCCACCAAAAATGATTTCAATCTGGAGATCAAGCGCAGGATCATTCTTGCCAACAGCTGCTACTATGGTCTTAATAGGCAATTGAGTAGAGTAGCAGAGACCTCTCTCGGCCATGTGAGTTGGAAATAATTTCCCTATCCGATCCAACAATAAGCTGCAAAAACTCTTTAACGATATGAACGTTGTGCAGCGTATGAAAATTCAGCAGCAGCGCTGGTTCGGCCATGTCGTTTGACTGAAGGAGGATGCTCCATGCGGAGATTTGCGGATATCGGCGAAGAGAACGACCTTGTTTGCATTGGAAGGACCAGATTAAGGAACCCCTGTCATAGATTGGTGTAACCAATTGAGGTAGAGGCGCAAGAAGCAGAAACACTTGGAAATATGTGTTAATGGCCACTTAAGAAGA
>QOCX01000157.1:61686-101075 GCA_005959815.1 Sarcophaga bullata
AAGATATATAGAGCAGATTTCTAAGGTTTCTTAAGACAACAGGCACTATTAAATACCTTGAGGTACCTCTTCACTACAATAATAATACAATGATTGTAGGCACTATTGGAATGAGGGGTACTTCTCCTTATAATATCTGCATTATCTGCATTCACTATCACACAGCAAATTGCGGTGGCACTACTGGAATGTTACGCATCTAGGCATTTTCATAAAATAATGTTGGATGACCGAGAGAAAGTTATTATGCAGCTATGGGCTAGAAAATGAAACCTTAGGTTGAGGCAAATTTTTCATCACAGAAATAATTTCTTAACATCAAACTTTTAATTCATAATTCCCACTCTATGGGCTCCGGTGACTTTTCTTGTTGTGCAACCTTAATTGGCATATCAAATCAAACTAAACCACAAATGCCGCAAACAAATATGGTCATCAGTCATTTACTTGGGTTGCCATAAAGCAAAATAAATCACCTCTTCAAATCAGCAACTCAGCAACTCATATGGCTGGCTATAGATCCTTAGCAAGGATATGGCGACGACAACAAAAAAAAAAAATACAAACAAACCTCAACTTGATATACAATTTTAGATAAACTGTAAAGATAGATGAGCTTTCAAAAGAAAGAAAATACAAAAAAAGAAAATGAAAAAAAGGAAAATGGAAAATGGAAAATCAGAGCGAAAAGGTAAATGACACCAACAGCAAGCATACATAGATAAAGAAAAAGAAAAAGTAAATGGAAATGGAAGAAGAGAGAAAAAAAACTACGAATGAAAATGATAAGAAAAATGAAACCACAACTACAAATATGGGTTTGGAAAACGCATGTTAATGTTGGTAACAGTATTGTATGACAGTAAAACGTTTAAAACTCATGCCATTTCCTGCATTACACACACATACTCATACACAGCCATGAATGAATTTTCAAATGGTTTTTATTTTATCAAACA
Source organism: Sarcophaga bullata (assembly GCA_005959815.1). Classification (NCBI taxonomy): domain Eukaryota; kingdom Metazoa; phylum Arthropoda; class Insecta; order Diptera; family Sarcophagidae; genus Sarcophaga; species Sarcophaga bullata. The sequence goes on from QOCX01000157.1 coordinate 62,646, forward strand.
TGTTTAATCTGAGTGTTAAAAAGAAATATTAGCACAAGCTTAAGACAAAAACCGTTACTAAAACATCACAACCCCACCCCGTCAAGTAATAATTTCTCGGAAGCCAGGAAAACTTAAAAAAAAAAAAGAATAACTTTCGTTCAGCATATATTACTCAACCGCAAAGGGAACATGTTTAACTGCATTATCAATGACATGTTCGCTGTATTTTGTATTTTTTTTATTTCCTTTCTGGGAGTTTTTTTTGTCTATTTTTCACCTCTCCAAAAATGTATTCGTTAATGTATTACAGATTATTTGTTTCGTTTCGTGTAGTTGTTATATTTGCTTCAAGTATTAACCTGTCATTGAATTGTTTTTCTTTCTTCTTTCTCCTTCGCATCAGAATCATCACGTAATTTTTCAATCAATACACGTGACGCGAATGGCATGCTGGAGAATCATTTATTCCTGGGACACGATAAGCTTGAGTGCCTGGCGACAGAGTTTCGTATCAATGATACAAACGGAAGAAATTTATTTTCTGTAAATCGTAATGAAGTCACAATCGGTGCCCATGCCTTAAGGATCGATGGTGAAGGTGGCGCCATATTTCGTGAATCAATACAGACACCGCATGTACGTGCTGAGCCGGGACGTGAATTAAGGTGAGTACTTGTGAATTGACTTTTAATGTTTCTTTTACTTCAACTTCAACTTCTACTTCTTTTACTGTTTTATGTAATGTTTGCCTTTTTATTATTGATACCGTTACTGAGTTGTATTTTTTTATTATCCTTTATTGAATATTGTTATTGTTGTTGTTTGTTGGGAAATATTTATAAAGTCAAGCAAGCAAATTATTAAAAGCCAGAGATTGTATTGAGAGAGCGTTTTAATTCACTTTTTTGGGAATTTTGTTGTTGAAATTATTTAAAAAAAAGAGAAATTAAAACAAAAAAATTTTACAGAAGCAAATATTATTCCTAATTGGCCGTAGTCTAACAGGTAAGTGTGTTGGCTTATGTTGGACATGAGGCCACGGTTTAAACCCCAATAAAACGAAAAAAAAAATATTTCTTCGGTGACCTTCTCTGATAATAAATAAAATTGCCATGAAAAATTTCTCAAAAGCAATCCGTCGTTCGTAGTCGACTTTAAACTGTAGGCTGCGCCTCTTATAAATAAATTTACCACACTACTCTCACGGTGTGAGAAGCAAGGTTGTAAAGCTGACTAAAGGATTATTAAGATCAATAATTATGTAGGCACGTATGTATGTGAATATATGTAGGATCTTAAGTTATCCATCCCTGCTCTTTTATTCTTCACTGTTTATCACTTGGTGTGCAGAAATTTATGTTTGTAAACAAACCAAAAATAAATCCATTTAGGTATGTACAATTGTGTTCACTACAATTAAAATTAATTAATTTTCTTCTCCATTATTTTTCTTTTAAATGAGTTGCCGAAAATTTAACAACAAATTTCAATTTTATTGAAAATTTCAAATTTAAACAAAAAAAAATTGTGAGAAATTTTTTGCCACCTGCTGTTATTTACGTTCGCACCACGGCCCATAAATAAAAGAAAATTATTTTAAGAGTTTCTATGAAGGGGGAATGAGAGAACAAGAGAGTCATAAATTTATTTAAAAAGTGTGAGAATTTAAGAGTGAAGAAATATTCTTCTCCTGTACTTAATATTTCTTATTATTCCCACACAAATATGTTCGTCACTGATGCCTGCACAGACTAAATCCACTCCCTATATTCTTCAGGTTCTTTAACCGCGCTGGACTATAGTAGACTATTATCTCGAGGAGTTCTGGTTACCTTTAAAGCTTGTCCATATTAAATTAATTTTCGCCTTTGTACCTCGGACATCCAACAAGTTCCAGCATAATCTCAGACATTCGATGACTGTATTGCTTAATTAAAATTCCAGAATTCTCATCCTCCCCATAAGCTGGTTTGCCAAAATTAGGGCACGATACTACCATATGCTCCGCATCTACCTAATCATCTGCTTAGTTTTGGCTTATAGGGGAGGTATCATGTTCAAATCTGTTAGGAACAGAATTACGTAGAAGTTCAGCTCGCAATATTTTTTTCTCCATCCAAGGGGTTATATTAGGGACAAGGCAAAATGTCCATCTTTCCTTTAAACTGATTTCCCATTGTGGATTCCCTTTGGCTTCCAGTAGTGTGTTCAATTAATTGTTAAAATTTTTTGATGAATCTACTGCATTTAAGTTTCTAGCCTTAAAAATTGTATTAAATATGGGCACGGCTTAGCATGTATATTTGATGTGTACAGCGCAGATGATTGTTAATGAAGATTTGTGTCTCTTTTAAGAATTTCCCTGTGTAGGATAGGTAGGTAGGTAGAGAAATTCTACCAACGATCACTAATGATCATGCCGATGGTTGTGATATCCTATCCCGGTTAGCGATATTCTGTTAGTAGCTGTTCCAAATCCATTCGGAGAGTTACTGTATTCCTATTGTAGTTTGCTCAGTTTGTTTGTTATGTAGTGTGTGTATGTTTATTTGATTCACAAGTGGCACTTACTACAATTCAAAGTCAACCCCGAACGACACATTTTTTGAGAGACTTTTCTTGACAGTTTTATTTACTCTCAGATTTTTTGCCAGACAACTACAGAGAGCAAGTCGTCGAAGAAATATTTTTCGAATTTCGTTTTGGACACGTCTGGGCAGTGGTTTGAAGTGGTTTTGAGGCCTTACCTCTAATAAGCCAACACACTACCTACAAGACAACGGCGACTTCAACATCCTACACCACAATCTAATTCATATTGCTGTTGTCTAACGAACCCAAGTTACAATATACAATGAAAAGGGTCTTTGAACAGGAACTTTCGACAATTTTGGCAGTTGATAACGGCCATTTTGTTAAAGTTATTTCTGTAAAATTGGTAAGATTATTTAAAGGGCAATTGAAGCCTCTTAATTCGATTTTATATTCGAAAATCAAAAACATTTTGTTTGCATCTAATCGATTGCAACCTAAATGCGTAGATTTGATATATTATGCATGCCATATCGCTAGTATTGGCCATACCTTCCCACTTATTTGTATTTCAAACGCAAATTATGTTTAAGATTACTAAACAAATTTTTAATTTCTACTTTAAGTTTAATAACCAAGATCATGATAAATTATGATTGAATTTCTAACAAATACTTACCAGGTTACTTTACTTGCAAATCCACTTAATCTTCTCTACTCACATGTAATTGCAGCAGAAGGAAATGAAAATGAAAATCTTATTAAGCCTAACCATTTAAAAAATCCTTCGTCTTTAATTAACGTTGGCCCCCAATACCCCTAGACTTAATTGTGTTTGCTTGACAATACAATATTTTGTAGGTTAAAAATAGAATCATCACCCACAGGCATAATGTCTGTCAATATAGTATAGCCATGCCAGCCAGGGTTCTTTGTGCAAAAAAAGAAAAAAGAAGAAAAAATACCAACGGCATGATGTAAAAATATTTTTAAAAATACTTCTGAATAATCTGTCGCAATAAAGGTAAAAGTATGTCTACAGACGGACAAATGGACAGACAGACAGATTGCATAAAAATTTGTTGAATTTTTTATTTTTTTTATCGCTCTAGTTTGCAACAAGCAGAGATACTGTTCAGGCATTTTTAAAAAAAATTTTCAATTTTTTTTTCCATTTTTTCCTTGTTTTCATATTCATGCATACGCTTTTAATACGAAAAAATATGAATGTAAAGCCTAAAATGCAAACAATCATGCACACTTCAACTAATAGATATTACCGTATGTACATATATACACATGCGAAGCTATTAAACAGGAAATACACACACACACACACAGAGATCGAGAGAAACAGAGTGAGAGCGAGAGACTAGTACTGTTAAATAGAGTTTATTAAAAAGTGCTCAAAGGGTTTTAAGTGACAAATATGGATTGTATTTGTTTACACACATGCATGCATGTCAGTCAGTCAGTCAGTCATTCAGTCTACTACAGGCACACACACAGAGATGCATAAAGCCAAATATAAATATAAACGCATAAACACAAACATACACGAGGAAACTTTCCTTATTCATTTGCACAATATGAGCCATTTACAAACAACAAAAAATAGCAACAACAACAACATGAATACAAGAGAGTTTGATAAAATGTGGCATGAATACTTGAATGCATAAATGATGGAGAGAATAAATGAATGAATGAATGAAAAAATGAATGAATGAATGCATGAATGTTTGGATATTTGCATCAACACTTTAGGCATCAGCAATACAACATCAATAGCTGTTGTCATAGCAATAACTCTGTGTATCTGTATATATATATATAGAATATGTGTGAGTGAGTGTGTAAGTTGTATATGTATTTGTTTGTTTGTTTTGCATTCATACCAGACAATAGTAAATCTATCAACATGATGTTATCATCATATCAAGCAATTTAGTTATGCATTGCTTGAATTAATTTTTTTCTTCTGCTTCTTCCTTGTTGTTGTGCTTGGTTATTGCCGTTTTAGTTGTTGTTGTTGTTGTTGTTGTTGTTGCTGTTGTTGATGATGATTTTATATTTATGCAGTTTGAATAAGGAACAAAACAGGATTATGTATGCAATATGTATGCAAGTAATGTCAATAGGGAGACAAGAAATAGTTTTCACAAGGAATTCATGCCATAACCCTCATTCTCCCCATGCTTCTTTATGGCTCTAAGGTCTGGACACTATTAGGCACTGATGCAGCAGCCTTAAGAGTATTCGAAAGAAAAGTCCTGTGTAGGATCTTAGGTACAGTGCAAGTTGGCAATGATTTCCATATTCGATCCAACTACAGCGCAACAACGACGTGAACAGTGTGCAGTTGGATGTTAATAAATCCAGCTGCTGTGTATGTCGTTCGAATGGAGGAGAATGACCTGGCGGGACGGGTATTGGATGCGAGGATTTGCAGATGTCGGCAAAGAGGACGATCTTACTTGCATTGCAAGGACCAGATCGAGGAAGACTTGTAATCAATTTGTGTTATCAACTGGCAAAGGCCAGCAAAAAGGAGAGGCGCCTGGAAGGAAGTGCTAAAGCAGGCCGAAATCCGATTCTCGGGTTGTTGATGGCAAATTAAAGGAGAAAGGAAGGAAGACACACATAAAGCCATGATTTTTATGAAATTTTTCCATAACTTATCTAATGTTTGTGCTCAAAAGCTACAACGCTAGGGGATTTTTGTTAGATTAGCTTGGTTTTATGCACAATAATAAAAGGCCTTAAGATAGGCCAAAATTCCATGGAGTCAAGAGAACTCGATTGTTTATTTACTTTTAAGATTAACTTGTTGAATTTATCACTGGCGATACTGTATTCCTATCATAACAACATCATCATTCATTAAACATATGTTTGTATGTATGTATGTATGTATGTATGTATGTAGAGATATTATTGAGAGATCAGTATACTGGCAAGTGTTAAATTAATAAATAATTTAAGAATTTTATTACAAATTCTAATTATCATCCTGTTGATAGACAAAACAACAGAGTCGAGTTGAAGTTTTCATTTTGAATTTTTTAAATATTTATCAGGATGTTTTGTTTATTTATTTACCAAAAATGAAAAAAAAAATGTTTTTTTCTTTTCATTTTTATGTTTCGATTTCATTTGGTCGTATGCGAAGACTGGAATCACCCACACGTCAATTGGAAATGACAGCTGCAAAGGATATAAATTTTCAATCACGTGCAGGAGGCATTGAAATCTCTGCATTGGAAGATGTTAAACTGACAGCACTGGATGGTAGTGTAAGTATACAAAGTTTTTCAAAAAACGAATTTTTTCTCTTTGTTGCTTTATGTTTATTTATAGATGTGGTTGTGGTTGTATTAGGGTTTTCTATAAGGTGTAGTAAAAGAAAAAAGAAAATCTATTATTTTTACGAGAAATGAAGGCATTTATCTAGAACATGATTTTATATTATGGTGCACCAGAACAACTGCTTGATACGCAGTAGGGTTAAAATGATTTACCGAAAATTTCTTTCAATAAAAAGAATGGAATTTCTTATTACTACACCTTATATATGTATTATTATTACGTTTAATTTTTTCAATTTCATTTTTCCGTTTTTGTTTCTTTTAATTTTTCTTCTAAAGATACGCTTTGAATCCTCGAAAGTTTTCATGCCCAATCTGCGTATAGTACAACTGCCACTGCCGGGAACACCACAGAATCGTGAGCATCTGCATCGTGTCTATCAATTGTGTGCCTGTGCGAATGGTAAACTCTTTCTGGCAGCACCACATTCTATATGCGCCGGTGACGATAGTACCGTCTGTAGATGATCATTTCATGAGAACGAACAGGGACAATAATTCTAGAAGTTCTTGTTGTTTTTTTTTTCTTTTCTTTTTTTCTTTTTTTGTTTTTATATCGTTTAAGGCAATATTTGAATATTTTATAAACGAAAAACATGAACATCGCATAGCAAAAATCTTAATACAAAGAACTGACAATGCGCCTGATGCAGGGTTTAGATAAATACACACTCTTAGAAGAACAAAAAAACAAAAAATATTAAAAATTATTAAAGTAAACAAAAAATAAAAAAAAATAAATTAAATTAATTAATAAACAACATTTAAGTAACAATTAAGGCAAAAGAGATTAAAATGTTTTACAAAAAAAAAAAAAAAAAAACAACAGTTTTATTAGAAAATTAATTTCAAAATTAAAATCAACCGCCGCCGAAAGTTAATTTATTTCCAAAAAAAAAAAAAAAAAATTTTAATTGTTTTTAAATTATTTTAAATTGTTTTTTTTTTTGTTTCTTTAATAACCATTAAATGATAATAAATATTATTGTTATTACAGTAATTAAATGTTATTATAAATAAAATATCATTTATAAACAGGAGTACATTAAATGGTAATAAGTATGCATGTGTGTGTGTATATGCGTGTGGGTGTGTGTGTATGTGTAAATATTATACAAATAAATTAGTTGTTGACTTAGATGAGACCTATTAATTGATAAAAAAAAATTTAGAATGAATTACAGGTGAAATATAAAATTAAATTCTATAAATATTGGCAATATTATTACCGTAATATGAAATCGTTTTGTTAATGAACTCAACTTAAAAGAGATGTAATTAACCCTTTAACTGGCTAGTCAAAAAAATGACAGAAAAATATTTAGGGGTTCTGTTTTAAAATTCCACGAAACATTTTTAGTATAGAATTCATAACAGAAATACCGAAAAAGAAAGATGATACAAATACAACGAGCTAAGTTTGATATATAGCATAGAAGAGTCCATCAATTGCTTGCTAAAAGCCTCTTAAGACATTATAGGATAGTGAGACTTAGGTGGCAATATTTAGAAATGAAGTTTTTGAAGTGGAAGTCACAGTAGTCTAGTAGGTAGTTTGTTGGCTTATTAGACGTCAGACCACGGTTCAAACTTTAGGTCAGACATCTTCAACAAAATCCCAAACTTTCTCTCAACAGATTTCTGGCAAAAACTCCGAGAATAAAAAAAAAATGCCGTGAAAAGTTTCTCAAAAATCGTTTTAAGCCATGTTCGGCTATAAACTGTAGATTCTGCATATAAATAGCACACACAACAGAAGTGGTGTACGAAATTAGGTCATATTCCTGATCCTGAGGGTTGTAATAAGGTTTGCCACCCAATACTTCCAGAAATGGTTATGAATCTCACCCAACACCGATACGCTGCTTCAAGTCCCTGACCAACACGATTGCATAACATGAGGCGTTCGCCTGTCTGTTGGAATTTTTGTGATCCTTTCCAGAACTCGCTTAGCGCTTAATCGTTCCTTGTACTGCTGCTTCAATTCTTTTATATGCTTGGATGCCGCGTCAGTCTTTACACTTCCATGGCCACTGTGCTTTTGCTGAATGAAAGTTCGGCTTTTCCAGCAACCGCAATCCTGCCAAGGACGACGCATTTGGCAGATTGTTGTTTCTACTGCTACTGAGAAAATTTCAGTTCTTGATCCTGCACATACCGAAAACAACAATTCCGTATGGCGTTCGTTCGAATCGTACTCGAACAGATAAATAAACTCCATACACCTTTATGGTTTGGTTTGATTTCAAGAAATCTTTTAAGCGCCTGAAACTACAGAGTATTAGGAGTGCACTTCAAAAGAATAAGGGGTCTCGAACAAATCGGACCAACCTGCAGAATTTCAATGCAGATCGATATATGACAGGGCACTTTTATGGTTAGCTTTGATTTCAACAGTGACTGAAGCTCCAGAATGGTCTCCAAAATATATGTCCAGTCTACAGCTTCTTAGTGCAGAGTGATGCATAGAAGGGCACTTTCTAATCGCATTGATATTGCTTCAGGTGTCCAAGAAGAACACTCACTTATATTACTGATAGTAAACGACGAGAGAAGTTGCAGGCAAATATGGTTTGAGCATACATATTAAGAAAATGGGAATCAAGAGGAATGGCCGAGTATGTTGACAATGAGCTAAGCACGACGCAGGTCGATAGTTGAACTCAAAATAATAGGAAAATCAAAGAAGTACCTTGTAACGTTTGAATAATAAATACAAACGATAGACAGGTTTGATTTAACAGCTGGACAAATTCAGAGAACAAATCGTAAGTAAAAGGTTGCTTTACAGCTTCGATCTGAGACTACAGGACATTTCTTAGAGTTTCCAAATAAAATCGATTGAACTGGACTTACTTCACAGTTACGGTTTAAAACTTTTATGCTTTTAAACAAACTGCAGTACAGAATTCAGAATTTCCCATATGAAAACTCCAACATATGAATGTTCAAGGGACTTAAGAGCCCCAAAAGCAAATAGAGGGTTAAAAAACAGAAAACAGCAAAACAAAACAAAAAAAGAAAACTAAAGAATACTTCTGTCTATTAAACGATAAATTAAACAAAACCCATCATCAAAATATCACGTAAATGTATAGTTGTTTGTAAATTTAATTGAAAAAAATATAAGAAAGAAAGAAAAACAGTTATTAGTTGTTAACTTAGGTATGTATTGGCAATTGGAAACAGCAGCATATAATCATGGCATTGGCATAATACTACCAACCACCTTACATATACTCAATCAATCTGCATTGAAATACGAGAGTGTCGCAGTTATTTATTCAATAGAGGGTTAATCTTTTATTTTTAACGTGAGCACTGGGTAGTGCAACCATATAATGAAAATCAGAGTCTTTAAACTTACATAAAATTGCTATGCCTTCAAATCGCTTAAGCAGAATATCCAATGTAGCGTGAGTTATATGGCATGTAGCATTGTCCTGTGAAAGAACATATGGTTGGTGTTCAGATCATTCAATTTAGACCAAAAGAAGTTCAGAATCATTGGATTACAGCCCTAACCGTTAATAATGATGCCCATATTTCTGAAATAAATATGAACCAATAACGCCGCCAGCCAAAAATCCACTCTAAACTGTGAATATTTTGGGTTGCATTAAACGATCCTAGATCTCATGTGAATTGATAGATCCCCAATTCAATAATTTTGTTTGGTCACTTACCCATTCGACCAATCGAAGTGGGTCTCAATGGTATTTCGATTGAAATTAAGATTCTGTTGCCAGCTGATCTAACGCCCACATCAGCTACACAAGTCGTTGTCTACGACCGTTAACATTCAGTTCCTGGGTCAATTGATTTTTGGACGGCTGCAGGACCAAGTTTCAGCAGAACTTTCACCCGGATACTAGGAAATCATATCAAATCAGGAGGCTAAATCGACTTCCTTGGATTCTACTGCACACTCTTATGGACATCGGTGGTGTTTCTAAGAAATCTTGCGTTTTATCAAGGAAGGAGTTTGGTCGATTACATTGCGAAAAGAACTCGCGGTAGGTTCTGGTAAAATGAGCGAAGCGTGGGATACGTTTATTGAATACTAAACATACGTGTTGTTGAACATTATGTCCGTCCATGCATGTATTCGGCAAAACAGATGCAATAAATTACAACCGTCATGACAGTTGTAACATTAACCGACAAAGTTCGAAAGTCCTTGTGGGTAAGGGCTACAGTTTTTGGATTATGTTTTATTAGATTAGTGACTGCCAAAATTTTGCAAGAATTTTAGAAGCCTCAAAACAGATTACAAGTTCCAAACAAGGCTTTTTAATTCATATTCATTTCAATGATTACCCAAGCATTTGCGGAGGACCAAAGAGTTTTCAAAACTTTGAACCAAAAATTTTTATGTCATCGTCATCAAGTATTTATCGATTTTTATCGGTGCTATTTGAAGCATTGGCATCATAATGTGATAGAGTGTTTTCGAGAAAATAACATGTTTTAACTGCCATAGCTTAGAATACAAACTGAAAATAACATACGATGCAACATGTTTGATGTAACGAACTTTGCCATAATCCGGACATCAAGCCGGTTACTGTTAATAATGTATGAAGGACAAGTTCTTCTATTGGCAAGTCTTTCACTAAAAAATATTTGATAGCTGACAGCATTGCCAGATGGCCGATTCTATATCCATAAAACGTTAATCCTACATTGCGATTATCACCACTTGAATTTAAATTCAAAATCCCTCTCTCTCGTATTTCTTTGCAACCCAAACCATTAGTTCGTATGTATAAACTGAGGCCTATTAGCGTTAAGCTTTACAAAACCAATATGAATATACTCGTATAAACAATTTAAATAGAGAAACTAATTTCATTTTAATGAATTAAATTTTTTTTTTTTTTTTTTTTGTGTTAATAACTCATATTATAAGATGTAAAATTAATACAATGAATAAATATCAAAAAGGAAAATCATGTTAAGAAGAAAAAAAAGCTTAAAATATTTTAGTTACTTAACAAATTCTGTCCTCTATTCAATGGTAGTTAAGCATCAGGATATGTGAATGAAAAAACAAAATTATTTTTAAAAACAATTTTTAATTTTTAATTTTACAACATAATTTGCCCTTTTAAATTAATAAAGGAAAGAGAAAATAAATAAATAAATATACTCGTAAATATATTATAATGTACACCAAAATCAAAGAGCTTCTTTTAATTAAAAAAAAAAAAAAACCAAGAAAAAATAGAATTAAAAAACATAAAAAAACGAAGAGAATATAATTAAAAATAACATGAAATCAAGAATAAAGAAAATGTTTATAATCCAAAACCAAAATATTGAATAATAAGTGAGAGGAAAAATAGTTTAAACTTAAGGAAAATAGACGATATAGTCAACCCCGATTTATTTATTATTTTAAAGACACAAGGAATTCATTTTTATTTTAAAAAAATTTTTGTTTATTTTTTGGTTATTTTTTTGTTGTTTCTGCCAAAATTTTTAAAAAATTCCGCAAATTTTCAAACAGAAATAAATACACTTGAGCGTATGAGTAATTTGTTGAATTTTTATTGCTCATACGCTCAGTAGTATGCAACAAAAATTTTCTTTTGACTTTACACAGGAAAACACATTACGTGCACGATCTGTAAAGTTGGCGAATTTAGTTATCATGCCTTAAAGACAATGAATAACGAAATATGGATGCTTCTACTTCATAAACCGCACCAAACCGTGACTCGTAATTGGTGCATGCGGTTTTGTAAGACCACATGTGGATTTTCTGAGCTACAATTATGGCAATTTCGCATCTTAACGTAGTCATCAATATGAAAATATATACGTAAAGATGATATTTTTGCCTACACCGACATCATTGTGCTGTTTCTCGCCAATAAATTCCAACGTTTCTCAATCGTAAATCGATCCAGTTTATCTTAACTCCTATTTTCTTTGTAATATTCACTAATTGTTGCAGCAAGGCATTCATACTCTCGCAATTGTGTATCAGAATGCAGATATCATCCACGTAGTTTAATTTGCTTAGATTTAAGAAACTTACGATGCTAAATATTATTATTCCTTATCAGGAAATTGTATTCTTAGGATCACTTTGATAGTAATTTTTACAAATTTTACTCCTGCCAAAAATTCCTTCATAATTATTTTCGCCCACAAAGCAAACACTGTCAGTTGACAGAAAACCTAAAAAAAAAACTCCATAAACGGTAATTAAATGATGTCCAGCAGTAGTTAATTAAATTAAAATAAATATTCTCCTCCAAAAAATTGCAAGATTTGATAACTTTTTTCCTTCGTTGACTTTGTTAAATAAATTCAATCATCGTATATTAAATAAATAATCAATTTATAAATAATAAATAAATTTTATTTGCCTACCACTACAACCACTAAACATATTGTAGAGAGTTTCGCAACAACTATATGATATAATCGGGTACGTAATAAAGTTCATTGCTAAAGCTAGAAATCAATTAGCCAATGTATTGCATTCTGAATCGTAAGGCCAGTGGCATTTTATATGAAAGGATATGCAAATTCAAACTTAAAATATGCCATAATGAGTCATAAAATAAAACCAATCTGTGAGAACCCTAAGGAATTCACAAATACAAGTTGTGACTTTCTCTAACAGAAATGGTAAAGCTATCGATAACACTTTCAGTCTCCTCAACTTTCTTTATAGCCTTGGCAAGTGCTTACACGGTAGATCGGTCATGACAATACTTCAGTGAGGACCTATCTTTCTACAACATTTATGTTATGTGTGTGTGTTAATTTTATATAAGAGCGCAGAGACTTACAGTTTAAAGTCGACTCTGCATGGTAGATTTTCTGAGAAACCTTTCATGGCATTTTTATTCACTTTTAGAGTTCCTGCCAGAAATCTGCTGAGAAGCAGATGCCGAAGAAATATTTCTTCATAATTTGTTTTGTTGAAGTTTGACCAGTGGCCTCATCACCTACTAGATACGGTAAATACTTTCAAACTTTCTTTATAGTCTTGCCAATTGCTTGCACACAACGCATCGATTATAACGAACGATCATAATCATTCTCTTCAATAGCCGTAAGTTTTACTATTTTTCGCTTGTTAAAGGATTCAGACTCGTAATTGACAATGCTTTCATTAAATACAGGAGACTTTAGATGAAATGCTTGAAAAGAGGCTTCAATTTGAAGCAACACTTTATTTGTAAAAATTTTAAAGCCTTCTTGAAAATTTTTATTTCTACAGAAGATAATAAACTTGGTTTTGCTTTCAATGATAAACGTTATGAGAAACTGAAAATTCTTTATAATTTTTAATTAATTTTCATTTTTTTTTTTTTTTTTTTTTTTTTTTTTTTTTTTTTGAAAATCTAACATTTTCATATGAAACTCCACAAAGTATTTATGATTCTAATAAATAACAATTAAATGAATTTAGAAAAAAACACGCATTTTAATTAATTTTATCATAAACCTTTATTTAAAAAATTTATTTAAAAAAAAAATATTTGAAATGCATTAAAAAAAAAATTTTTTTGAAAAAAAATCCTTAAATAAAGATGAGAAATTTTAAAATTAAACTAAAAAAAAACAACAACAACAACAACAAAAACAAAATATAATTTTTTATACACAATATAAAAACCACAAAAATGAAGAAATACTAGAACAAAATAGAATATGAACAAATGAATATGTATGAAATATTATTATTATATTAAATAGGATATACATATACATACATACATATACATATATAGTCTAAATACATAGTATTAAATGAGAAAAAAAAAGAAAAGAAATGAAAACAATACCTATAATATATACATATTAACTATTAAACATATAAAACAATATATAATATGATATATAAAATATATAAAACAACAATAGTAACAATAAAGATAAAATAAAACAAACAAAACAAACCAAAAAGAACGGATAAAAACAGAGAAAGAAAAAAAATAAGAAACAAAAAAATAAAATTATAAATAATAAAACAAAAAACAAAACAAAAGAGTCTTTTTAATGCTTTAATATTATTTGACAGTTAAAAAGAAAACCAACAACAACAACAACAACAACAACAAGAATATCTAAGAAAAAAAAACCGAAAAAAAATATGATTTTGCGCATTCTTTAACTGAAACTCCTTCTCCTTCTATAGTTAAACGCATGTATCTGTGAGTATTACCTAAAAGTATGCTTTACAAATCTACTAGCTCGCATACATACACACTCTAAGTATGATTATGAGTGAGTGTACGAGAGTATTTATAACCCACTTATCATCAGCATTATTATTCTCTTCATCATCGTTGGCTTAGTTAAACGAAATTTCTTCTTCTTCTTCTTCTTCTTTATTTATTACATACATAGTGGGTGCGTCTAGAGAACGTTATTCAAGAGCTGGGAGTTGCTTATTTAAAAATCCAGTTTTCATAATAGAAAAAAATAAAACCGAAAATAATTTCGAAAGCATTTGTGTTTGTGGCAGTCATGACTAGAATGCTTGTCTAGAAAGTTTTTTGTTTTTTGTTTTTGTTATTGGCATTTGCAAGGTGTCCGTACTTTTATACCACAAAACTGAGTTTAAATTTGAGTCAAAAATACGGATCAGATTTAATTGTTAAATAGTTCCTATGAAAGTATCCTCGATTTCTGTATAGAGTTACCATATTATTAGTATTTATTGGATCGCTCACTCTTTAAAGAGGACTTAGCAGCAAAATTTCTCCTCTCATTCTTATTACCCAGTCTCGTTAAGAAAGCATTTTTCAAAATCATTAAGTATACTGGTATCGTCTAGTCTAGGGCCCATGATGCCTGCTGATTATGTGTTAGACTTTCTCCCGTTAATATAACTACAGTCTGTAGGCCTTGGCCGTCGCTATCTATTAAATGGCCTCGAAACAAAGAGAGCCAATACGTTGTTAAAGGACAGGCTCACATTGCTACGATTACAGCAACGCAAGATCGTTGAGGTCGCCGTAATCTAGTCCAGTAGGTAATCTATTGGCATATTAGACGTAAGGCTACGGTTCAAACCTTAGGTAAGAGATCAAGACGAAATATAAAAAAAGAAATATATTTTCTCGGCGACTCCCCCCTCAACAGATTTCTGGCCAAAATTCTAAAAGTAAATAAACCTCATTTAAAGTTTCTTAAAGAAATTGTCATTCGGAGTCGGTTTTAAACTGTAGACCCCAGCGCTCATAAACTAAATAGTGAGAGAACCTAAATGATCACTTATGTACGTATGTATAGACCACATGAATTCTCCGTTCAATTCTGAATCTTTGGAAGATCCTCTAAGTACCTGCAATCTTATAATTGCCAATGCAGTCATGGATTCCGTCAAAGCAATATGCGAAGCTTTGTATACGGAAATAATGGCATAAAACATCTGGCCACAAACTAAACAGAGAGTGTCTGCAAAGCCTACTAAAAATCCAAAGAAATATGCTTAGTATGGCTGCCTCAGTTATTAGGAGGCATTGCTTTATGGACATATTTTCGAAGTGCATTGCTGTTGGATGCCTAGCAAATGAATTCTTCTGGAATTGTAGAGATGAAAAAGAAGAGGAGAATCTCTACATCTCTTCGATAGACATGCCCTGCTTATATAGTAAGCAGAAAAAGGGCCCCTTAGCCTCAACTATATAGATAATCAGGAGGAACTGTTTTGCACTGACATTGGCAGTCTGAGACGCTTTATCAGAAGCTTCAAATAGTTCCGAAGCTGCTGGTATGTCTATCTAAAGAGATGTTTGTGAAACAACTTAACTCTTATCAGCCAGTTCCTAAAGTCATTCGGCTATTATGATGATAAAAGAAACACCTTTAATCGGTATTGGTATTGGTATTGGTATTGGTATTGGTATTGGTATTGGTATTGGTATTGGTATTGATATTGGTAGAGCCTAGCTTCATGAATAGCATAAAATTTTATTAGGATAACCTTTCATTAAGAAACTACGAGGGCGGACTGATGCAGAAGGCAATTGTGCACAGAAATTATGAAACTTATTGTGAATCGACCTCGTAGATAAAATAGTAGAACTTGTGCTTGTGTAACTTCTTTTTAAATGCATTTTCTATTTGGTTTTTTTTTACATACAATATGCCTCAAACCTAAAAGCCTTAATTTCTTCTAAATTTGGGCTTCATACTCCCATATTAACGTTGGCCTTTTTTATGATATTTTTGGATTGCCTCTGCAACATCTGACAGCATGTGTTTGTTGGCTGGAAAGTTAACAAGTTTCATTAAGTGTTATTAATACTTTAATTAATTACTTGCATACAAAGTACATTTTAAATAAGTAACCAATGCGGTGTTGTATACTAAAACACAAAATACCATTCCTTCCCACTCACACCCTCAGCTTCATGTTACCTTTAAGGTCTTGGGTAGGTATGTATGATAAGACAGCCACTGCTGAGGCGGATGCTGTAAGCAAAGTTATAAAAACAAAAAGAATGTAAAATTATGTTCCATAAAATCATGTCTAAAGATAGACATATGAAGAGACAGACAGTCAGGCAAACTAGTAGAGGCTTTGTTGTTATGGAGCTGCTGCAGTAGGTTTAAATTAAACTAAAAAGTGTTCTTTTATGGTTAGAAGCACATGTGATGAGCAGCCTATTTTATGAATTAAAACGAAGAAGAAAAAAAACAAGAACAAGAATTTTTTTTAAAACATTCTCATGCTTATCCTAGACTATGTACGCTTTGCCTCTGACTCCTTACTTACAGACTGGCTCTTATGTGTGATAGGAGTGTGTATGTAAGTGTGATTAAATGAACATGTACATGTGCGAGTACTTACAAGTAGTTTTCCTGTAATTAGAAAATTTTATGACGGTTGTTTTCTTCCTTGTTCAGCTTCGTAGTTAAACATCCTTAGCTACCCTTTCTCCCTCATGTTTAATTTTAAAGATTCTCTGCCATGAAATGAAAATCGTTACGATAGGGCAACTATTTTATAGGAAACACAAGTGTGTGGGTAACACACTCCCATACCACCAAAATTTGAAATGTGTTCTCTTCTCCACTGTCTTTCAAAGAAAAATCCTTTCAATATGAGAAAAACTTTTCCTCAACAAGCCTGTGTATGCGATGCGTATGAGTCTGTGTTGTGATGACAATGACATAAGCGAAGCGCTACAAAACATGTGTCTTCCATCCAATAAAAATACAAAAAAAAAGTGGAGAGAGGAGATTGAAGTGAGTGTGTGTCATATAAAAGAGAGACCTTTTTGAATATTCATAGAATAATTAAAATATTTTATTAGGTCCCATAAATACATTCATACATACATACAATACATCCTCGAAATGAAAAGGCTTAAATTAGGCCCTAAAACTCTGTGTATTTTCAGGCTTTTTGTTTTACGGCGCCAATTTAAAATAAAAAAAGTATTTTAAAACACTGCCACCAACATTTGGTTGTTAATGAATTTCCGGTTGTCACTCATATACGTCATATACATACATATGTACATGCCAAGAGAAATGAAACCCTTTTGTTATCGTTATAATGCTTCATTACAAATATTCATAAATTTTATTAATTTTTGGACAAAATGAAACTTAAATTAGAGGCCCATATTGATGTAATAAAGCATGGATGAGTTCTTTATAACTTTTAATTTGTGAATACTTAAACCCTTTAAGTTATGACTGTTTTATGTATTGGTGTTCGAAAAACTTCGATTATTAGTTAAAAAATTGTTATCGATATATAAAATAAGACATCGATGTTATCGATATATAAGATAAAATAATGTAAGATACCGATGTTATCGATAATATAAGCTATCGATGTTATCGATAATAAGATAAGATATCGATGTTATCGATATATAGGATAAGATATCGATATTTTTTTTTTTTATAAATGTTTGCATTTAAAGGTAAAACTAAATTCGATCACGATTTGAACGTTTCAGAGGAATCCGAATTTTATACCAGTAAGATAGTTCTGGTGAGATCTTGTTGGATTGTCTTAGTATAACGATCATACGATCTATTGCACTCCTCTTACACTTTATGGGGCATATTACGCAGAGTCAGATACGACAATTCCCTGCATATCATTTGATATGCAGGAAGCAGTGACTACATGGCACAGCAATGCGACTTCTCAAATAAATTTAAGGACATTCCGAAAAGGCGCACCAAGCAATGGACTCCGAAACAAATTTACCACGACGACTCCAAGTTAGGAGAAATCTTTGAATGTGACATTTTTTCGGAATCAATCGGAATATCCCGGTCTATAAGGCTGCCGAATCCATGCAACGTCTTTCAGGCGGAAGTGTTGGCAATACGGAGCTACAGTGAAAAATTATTGTGGACAAAAATGTACCCAAGCCTAAAGTTACGATATTTTTCGATAGCTAGGCAGCTATCAGAGCATTAGATTCTATTTTAAATGAACTCAAAAGTGAAATACGACTGTTGCAGATCTCAACGAGGTAGCGATTCGATATGATGTTTGTATCGCATGGGTATCAGGACATAAAGACATTCCGGGTACCGCAAAACATATGAACTGGTCAGAAAGGACGCGATCAACGAACTTTCTGATGAATTTTCGATATTAGGGATCATTTGGGAACCTGCAGGCTTATAATTGATAATGCAATCGTGAAGCTTGTCTACAGTAGATAAGCCGCTTCGAACACGACCAAAACGAAGCAGAAAATCTGGTCAAAGCTAGATAGACAGGGCACGGTAGCTCTGTTTACTCTTCAGAGAAGCTGGTTAAACACTGTTATCGGGGTTATTACGGCGCATTACATTATAGGAACAAATGAAAAGCAGATTGGTTTTGGATAGCTTGTAAATGCTTTCTGTAGACGCTATGCAGTCCGCAATTTTCTGGAGGAGAAAAATACAACTGGGTGCCTACTATATGGAGGATCTGGATGAACTATCATACACTGGTATTGGCAGTCTGAGTCCCTTCATCGGAGGCTTTGAGTGATTGCTGGACAAAGGGAAAATAGGAAACTGTAGTAAAACAATGGCCATTGTGTGTTGTCCCGTCATAACTCCCTGAGAGAACAGATTCATACTGGCATCTGCACCTCTTGGATTAAACCTAAAACCCCCGTAAAATATTTATGATTCCTTCGCACATTATTGCAACATACCAGCATAGCACTGGGCTTTAAATTATTCTAAAACTTTACAACAAAACGAAAGCCAAAGCCAAAGTCAAAGCCTGTATTTACTTACAACCTCTACCTACCACCAACCACCTTGCCTACCCATTATTTTCTTACAATTGCATTGTATTGCATTTGAAATTATTCAAGTGTAAGCCAGGGGAGTCAAGTGAAGAGGGGAGTCAATTTATTTGAGAGTCTTACAACAAGTGCGACTACAAGTGTGCACTTGGCAAATACAAGTGTATTTGAGAATACAAGTGAAGTTGTCTTTTAAGTGGGCAATTAACCAGTAAACAACAACAACAGCAACAAATACAAAATGGAAATGCATGCAACATATGCATAGAATATGTACTCACGTATGTTATAGTTCAACAATATAAATTTTACTTACCACATTGGGTGTCACCTCTGCTCTACAACGTCTGTGATGTGCAACATACGTTCGTTTATTTAATTGTTAATAAACAATGCAACAACAACAACAACAACAACAACACCTTATTGTTATTTAGTCGGTTAACGATCATGTTTAAACATGACTGCCGAAGCCACGTAGCTTATAGTCGATACACGTATGGAGGACATGTTGCATGAGTATGTCAAAATATTGTGAATTTATGTGAAGAGGAAAACAAAAAAAAACATTGCAGTTTAGTTATGCAAAATGGAAATTAAAAGTTTATGATTGTGAGTATGAGTGTGAGTGTGAATTGTGTGTCAAGTTAACATTGCCACACAGAGTCACTTTAACGAAGTGCTAATTTGACATTGAAATTGAGTTTTAACACGAAATCCGTGGCAATAAGTAGTGGTGGGAGACAAAAACAAAAATATTTTTCTGGTGTCGTTAAACGCTGTATTTCAGATGGAGTTGAAATGACTGTGTCGTACAAATTGACAATTAAAAATTGTCGCAAATGCAGTCATGAATAGATTTTTTTGATTTTATTTTGACAGCGCCCCACTTTACTTTGACACTTGAGTCCTCCAGGATTTTTTTTTTATAAACATAGTCGAGCATTTCTTTGGCATTGACGTGTACAAAAGAAAATCACATGGGAAAAATGATGCTGTGCACCAATTTATATAATAACACAATCGCTCTGAAGCTCTAGTAGTCGACTAATGATGGGCCACACTTACTTGTAGTAACACGTTCGTATGCAGTTCTCATACTTAAATTCTAAATGATGTGGTGAAGATTATTTCGTAACTTTTAAAACGACACCGCCATAGAATCGAAAGCCATCAGGATATAGTGAGGGCACTGAACATTCCATACATGCATACATAATTCGTCAAGCAAACAAGCCTTTGATAAAATACTGCACAAATCATTGCTACGGCTTGCCTGGGTGGAACTCATCCAATTTTCCATGACTCTGGCACATAAAACAGGTCGAATTTGACCGAAGGCATGGGTTATGTTTACTATCAAGACCGCAATGGTTTGTGGTTTTTACGCATACTCGTGCAATACAAGCGTAGCACGTAGTTTCGTCCTATTGAAATCATATGTGTTTTGTATCCAAATCACCAATTTCAGGCCAAAATAAAAAATATTGTTGACTGATAGTGCTCGTAGTGATGGCTTGGACAACGTCCTTCTGGAAAGAAAAACCATGAATGCAGTCGCCAGCTCAAAATCCATAAAATATCATGACTTTTTTGGTATGCATTCGACAATTTTAACTCTCATGTGGACTGGCATCCTTCCATATTCCCAAGTTTCTTTTATTCACGCATCCGTTCATATAAAAATGACTCACAAACCTGAAGATGACTCTTGATGAAAATTATGGTCAGAAACAGCTCCCATTTTGTACGGAACTGTCTGTAGGAACTGCTTAAATTTTGGTAGACAAAATAAGATTACCCTCTGCTAGGTCTCAGGTTATATGGAATATCTCAGCAATGGGCAAGTAGGAAAGCTTTTGCAGTGGCTGGCCTCCATGCTTTTGATAGAACCAGAACCTTTTTGTGGACTATGGGCGGATGCCTAGATGCTCGACGAAATACAAAGATTCCTCTTAAAGCAAATGGGGCAATGAAAAGCTTTTGTTTGGAAATTACAGGCTTCAGACCATCCAGAAATAACCAAAGAATGGTAATCGCTTGGATGGTCCTAGCATGGCAGCAGTTCATATATCAATTGAGCATGCATTGGCTGTAGTGGTGAGAAACTTTTTCTACTGAAATTAATGTCACCAGGACTTTAGTCAAGGTTTGAGAAGGTTTAAACAACTTGTATGCTGCAACATTACTAACCTCCAATAAGGATTATGACTTTGCTTTTCACACCAATTAATGTGTTAATGCGTGTTAATTTTATCCATGAGAGGCGGCATCACTTTCAAGTAGATTCCCAAGAACAGAGTTTTTGCCAGAAGTCTGTAGAGATTAAGTCGCCGAAGAAAAATTTTTTTATATTTCGCCTGACCTGGCATTTAAATTGAATATTTTTAAATATTCATTAAATAAGAATAAAAACCACAAACGCATATGCTAAATTACAAAATAAATCCTAACTCACAGTGTATTCATTTACGAATATACGTACGTACATAATACGTTATAATACTAACAAGATTATTATGAATCGTATGGATGGTAGGTAGTGAAATTAAAGAGATTTCATCTCCTCAAATAATAGTTTATTAGTCTATTAAGACATCAGAATCATGACTGTGTGATAAAAATGAATTGCACAAAAGAGATATTTTATGTCATTATCATGAGATAAAATTAATAACTTCAGGAATTTAGTTTTATGCGTACAAATAATATGAACTGATAATGACAACTGCACGCACTTTCCTCCTCTACAAATAACCAAGCATGCACAGTGAGTATATAAAAACGAATGAGTATGACGAAATTGTTAAGTGAAGCAAATATAATATGAATAACAGAATAACACACACACACACACACACACACACGTAAAATTTATATAAATGCGTCATAAAAAGAATTTATTAAGTTTGCGTAGATGTTTTGGCATAAGTCGACTGTACATACGATAGGCGTGAAGGTCCAGAAAGGTGTTACCACTAGGCAAACAAAGAGAGAATAGAGTGGCCCGAGAGAAAAAGAAAAACAGATGGTCGTGCCAAAGAAAAATAGGTGAAAGGATCAGCCTTAATAACCTCGACTGGAGGCGAGGTGATCCCCAGTCTAGATCCGTAGTGTTTGGTAGAGAGCAGGACCACCTCGAGCAGGATGTGGCTACGTCACACACTAACGGTCTTGATAGGGCAGCGCCTCATTGTTCCATGAGAGCTATAATCGCGTATTCCTATCCTAGGAAAATCACTTGGTCCCAAGGGCTCCATAAGAGCTGTAATCGTTTATTCCTATCCTAGGAAAGTCGCTTGACCGCAAGGATTCCATTCCATTATTCCTATCATAGGAAAGTCACTTGGTCCCAAGGGCTCCATAAGAGCTGTGATTGCTTATTCGTATCCTAAGAACGTCGCTTCGCTCCAAAGGCTGTGCTGTATTTATTAAACCTTCTGATATTAAACTTTCTTTCTGGCCACTAGAGGCCATGATAGAACATCTAAGCTACGCCAGAGCCCACAATCTTCGATATGTTACATGGCATGGCATCCTGCTTGTCACTCGCTGCTTTTCAGCTGGACTTAATCCCATTGGTAACAGAAGCGTACTTGCAATATGAATAGACTCTGCTGGACCAAGATGGACACGTATATCCCCACTGTCCTTAAATCGCATGAAGATTATTTTCCCGTAAGACTTGGCATTGCATCAGCTGATCTCTTCATGAATACTGGGTTTGTCATCCTAAAACGAGCTCTAATTTAAGGATGGCTATAATAGAACAATGTATTCTATACTCCGGTTAGTTTCCTCTAGGGAATGTTAGAATTTATCCGAAAATAATACAAAAAACTTAACTCATTTGCAGGGAGTCAGTTTAGCACTTTCTTTGGGCATGATTCTCCTATTCATCCATGATTTCGAATTTACGCTCTCTTGCTATAAGACATCAAGCAAGAGTTAACAACTTGGCTTGTTGATACTTAGAGGAAATGCTTGATAATGTTGCAACTTTCTAACGAATCAAATGATTAGTGAATGTACGTTAAACGGTAGGTAGACCTTTTCATTATTTAACAACCACAGGGTCTGGGTCTTTTATAAATTCCCTTGAACTAAACTGACTTATTATACCTCGTGTATAATTTGTCGTTTTTCCTCATTCAAATTTAAATGATTGACATAAGCACACATACGTTTATCACCATGTGTGCAGCAAGATTGAAGAAATTCGAAAAATTTTAAGAAATTTTTTTGAATTTCTTTTGCCTGCAAAATTATTCAAAAATTTTCTGCCAATACCAGGCGAACAGAACACAGCAGAAAGCGTATTCTCGTGTAACAATTTTACATTTTTGCTAATATCTCGGAAACTAAAAGAGATAATGACTTACAGTTTTCACCATACGACAGATACAAAAGTTAACTTAAATAAATCCGCCCTCAAGTACCACGCCCACTAAGAAAAATATTGAATTTTTTGCTTAGAATTGCTTGTAATCAAAAGAGTGCAGATATATATTTTCGTATTTCGTTTTGTTGAAGATGTCTGTCTGAAGGTTTGAACCGTAGTCTCACGTTTAATAAGCCAGCACGTTACCTACTAGACTGAGACACCAACACCCATTCTTTTTCACACACTTCACTCGTTGTCTTTTTAGCTTTATTCGCTCTAGTAAGAAAGTATAGGACATCATACAGTCGGTCTTAACTGAATAGAACTTTTTCAGTAATTCACTAGATATGCGCACACACGCATTTACATACGTACATAAATGAGTAAGAATGTAAAGAATTTCAACTATGTTTGTATTAACAATGCCAGTAAGACGAAAAGTATTGTATGTCAGTGGTATTTAAGCTTATTAATGCATTACAGCGCTTCACCAATTGGCCAAAGCCAACACTATGCCACTACTCGCGCAATAGTAAGACCAAAGGCATGTGAACCGAATCAATTAATGAATAAAAACCGAAAAACGAATAACGAAAAAAACATCCTCAATATGATGATTATTATTTTGACCAATTTGAGAGACATCATGGCCAACAATACTGCTAGCAACCACTGTATAGACATTAAGTAGAACATCGGAAAATCGGAAAATCGGAAAATCAGAAAATCTGTTAATTAAGTTAAACGTTGACTTTGTTGTTGGTTTTGTAATAAAAAGAAATTGTTGTGCAATTAAACAAGAGAGAAAGCCGAACTGTGGTAAAGAAGCGAAAGGCTGATAAAATTTATTGACTGCCCCATAAAATGGGCATAAAATGGGAGTCTTATTTGCAGTTTGAAAAAATTTTTTTTGTCCTCTTTCAATACAAGTGAAGTCAACTACTTAGTTTTGTGGCTAAAAGTATAAAAACTAATTGTTATAACTGTAATGCAAAAGTATTGGCGGGGCCATACACCCCGGGGAGGTGGGGTTCACAAAACTATCACGGCAAACTCACTCGCTGCTAATGGCAGTTAATAAAGTCCTTCCGCTACTCTTTTTTTTTTTTTTTTTTTGGTTGTTTAAGAGTAAAAATTTTCTACCACCATTCGTTCGTTCGTTGTTTGTTTGCGGTCAATAAAATACAACGAAAGAGAATTAAGCAAAAAGAAAAATTATTTTGTTTTTAGTAACAACAAAAACGGAAAGAGTCTGTTTATGAAAATGTACGATATTTTGGTGTAATAAGTACTGTAAGGCGATAGTTTTTCAAAAGCCTTTCAAACCTCTTGGAGCATAATGCAACCAGCTAAAGGCTTAGGGTAGGCCTCAGTTATAAATTAAGTGGAATTCAAATTTGCTTACCACACGGTAAATAATTCCTTAAATACCCCAATCTTTTTCCAGCCAAAAATTTGGCAATTTTCTGCAACAGCCTGGCTTTAAATTCGTTAATGGGATTGGGAGCGGTGTCTACTCTAAGAAACTCTACCTGAATATTTCCCTCCGATTGCGAGATCAAGCGGAGGTAATGGCTATTAACTGAGCAGCTCAATGGGCCCTCAATAACGCTGCTCCTTTCACCAGCACCTTAATCGTTTCTGATAGTCAAGCTGCTATAAGATTTCTAGTGTGTGTTGCGGTTAACTCTAGGCTCGTTAAGGAGTATCGCCACTGGGCACTTCTTGTTTGGATTCCGAGGCACATTGACTTTCCAGTCAATTACAGAGTAGACTCCTTCCGGAACCATAGTCAACTGATTTGGGTATGGCACTTCGATTAAATTGGCCACTGGGTGAAAACACTTTCAGGATGCCAACCTATCTTGGGTCTATGAGGCGTCATGTCCACGATGGATAGATTGAAGGCCCACCAACCAACTACTAAGATTTCATAGCAATGTCGTCTATAAAATAGAGGCCATGCTTACAGGCCATTTCGTTATGGAAAGACACGCGGAAAGACTGCAGCACCCATCTAACAACTTCTGCCGAGGGTGTGGATCTGTTAAAGAGAAGGAAACTGTTATCCAGTTTTCTTGTCAATGCTCATCTCTTGCGAGGAGCAGATTTATATTATTTGGCTCTCCATTCCTTGTCAGCTTAACGTCATCTATTGTCATTAAGGATATAAAAGCGCTTATTAAACTTTCAGGCTGGTTTCCAGCGTAGGGTATTCATACTTTAAATGTGCAGCCCTTGCCCAACATCTTCACTAGTTTGGTGGAATTTGGTCACCTATTTCATTACAATCGGCCGTTATTCGTTCCCAAGTGAGCTTTAATAATTAAAGCTACCAATAACACTCAAACATTCCGGGGGAGAAATCAACCCACATCCAAAATAAATCTACTTATTGGCAGCAAATTTTTATAATAACGATCTTGACAAGCCCAGAGCAGTGACACATAAGATTTAAGGCAGACTTGCAGCTTCTGTAAAAGTCATTTGCCGGAAATCCGAGGCTTTCGTATATGCCTACACTAGAAAGAGTCAATATTGTGCGATGGATGGCCATGTGATTTAACAACAGCAAAAAGTCAGTCAGAAGTCGCAGTAGTCTAGCAGGTAGTGTGTTGGCTCATTAGTGGACAACTTAAGCGTACTGCCAATGCTAGACATTGGTAGTCTAAGCCGCTTCAGTAGCTTAAGTGTTAAACTGTGATGCCACAATGGATCTTATGCGGCCAAAGTGTGTCTATCCCAATGGGCAAACAGTAACCTCTAACCATCCACCTATTTGTCTTAGTCATGATATAAAATTTAACATATCCTGCCGGGGCTTATCTTAAGCAAAAACCTATTTCCATGGGTCTCATTAAAGCCGCACAGCAACTTCATTACACGGCAGCAACAGCGTCCTTGTTTTTTTTTTAAGTTTTTTATTTCAATTGCATTGAAATGTGTTGCGATTGTGTTTCTGCCTACTTAAGTCGTTTAGTTTTCAATGAATGAAACGAGTGAATGAATGAATGAATGAATGAAAAATCGTATAAAAAGCCAACAAACAATAATAGTGGCGTAACGTAAAAGTGTTTCTAAATTCCACAACTTGTCACATGCCACCACTCTACTCCATACATGGCATATGCAACGTTCCATATGCTTTGGAACAATTGTTTGCAGTTTGCCTTTTGGTGACACTATTGTTTTTGGCTACAGGTCTTTTAAAGTGTGAGTGCTGTAATGCGTTTCGTTTCTCTACTGCAAAACTGGCTTTTTTTTTTTTT
This sequence comes from Sarcophaga bullata, assembly GCA_005959815.1. Classification (NCBI taxonomy): domain Eukaryota; kingdom Metazoa; phylum Arthropoda; class Insecta; order Diptera; family Sarcophagidae; genus Sarcophaga; species Sarcophaga bullata. Next base: position 89,437 of record QOCX01000157.1, read on the forward strand.
TTGAGAGACTTTTTGTTTTGTTTTCATTTTTGTGCTGCTTTTTTTTACTACCTGCCACATGCAACCCTTTTGGCAGTGTTTTGTTGTTCTTTTCCTTTTTTCTTTTTTTTCTTCTAGTTTGAGCCTTTACAGTTTGTTTTGTGGCCCATTGTTTAAACTTTACCGTCTATTGTGGTTTCGTTTATGCTGCTGTTGATGATGTTGTTATTGTTGTTCGCATAGGTTTTTTCCAGCTATTTTTTTCCCCTGGTAACATTACCACCATCAGCATCAGTTTCATTTGTTTTTTTCTTTCTTTCTTTCTTTAACTTCAACAACAGCAGTCGTAACAGAAATTTGCTGTAAATGGCAAATGGAAAATGGGAAAATAACAAACGTAGAGTAAAGTATGAAAATAATCGAAAATAAAACATTTTGCACCCCAAAAATAACATCATTATGGTGGCAACACAACGACAATGACAACGACAACGACAGCGGCACGACAACAAAACAAAGTTAATTCAACAAAATCTAGTCATAAAAACTAAACATTAACTAAAGGCCGAACGTATATTTATATTGAAAGGGTAAAAAACTTTTCCTATTTCATATACAATATACTCACACACGTACACATACACATACACATACACATACACATACACACACCAGTGGTGTTTCAAACAATAGAAACAAAATTCGAAATCTAAAGTAGTTTTGATTCCATTCATTATGTTCACACTCACACTTACCCTTACACTCACACTTACATTTCCATTCAAATTTAAATCCTTTCTATTCACATTCGTTCACAGGATATTTTTTGTCATTTACTAGGCAAAAGGATTAAATGTTACCCGCTTTTTTTCTCCAAATGGTTAGCAACTTAATAAAATGAAAATATTTTATGGTCGAGTATTCATATGACAATCAGGCAGGGGAGGAAAATCAAGCCGATAAGATTAAACAATTAAAGGCGATTCATATGCTCATAAGCTCCATTGGCAAAAGAAAAGTCTTCCTAAATTATTTTCAATTTAAAAGGACTTTAATTTAAAAAAAAAAGAAACCAGAAAATAAGAAACAAGTCACTATACTACGGTGGTTAGCTGCTTGCTTAGGAAGGTAGATGACTAAATGGAATGCAGCCAGTGGGAAACATCTCCAACACATCCATTCCAGCCTTACAGTTATTTAGTCAGCATTACAACCTAACTTCTCAAATGTAATTTTATCCATGATTGTCGCGATCTACAGTTTAAGTTCGACAGATTTGAAAAACTTTTCATGGTAATTTCATTTTACTTTCAGAGTTCTTGGCATAAGACTTCTTTCTGAGAGGAAGTCACCGAAGTAATATTAACTTTGAAGCTCGATCCGCATGAAGCATGCCAGAAGACTGCTGAGACGTTTTATTCGTGATGTCTCAGTCAGAGGTTGAAGGTTGATTAGCCGTAGTCGAATGGCTCCTCCAACATCCGTCTCTACTGAGGTTATGTCGGTCGTAACTGAAGACAACGCAGAGATTTCTGGAGTATCGGTCATACGATGTTGTATGCAACAGGACAACACTCAGAGTCTTTACTGAAAGTTTTGTTAAAGATATTCCATTGCAATGTGCAAAAAGTTTATTAGCATTAGAAGGGAAGTCAATTTTTCATCTCAAATTATCGTAAAGGACGAGACACGTGTCCATCTCAACAGATCGAATCTACGGATCATCTCGTCTAGTAGACATGCAAATTCACTCAAAAGTTAATTGGATAAAGAGTGCCTATCAAGCAGTGAACTCCAATGGAACTCCTTTTGTTCTAAAACCCCGTTCGCTTTTTGTAACATTCCTTTCTGTTTTCCCAGTAAAATTACCAAAGAATTTTAATACAAAATTTGATGACTTTTTCTGAATTTCGACCGCAGGAAATACAACATTTCCTTGCAATTATATACTCGAAGTTAGTCGTATGGAGTGGTGTCTACAATTGAAAGCATTATCGGCTCTTCTAGTTGCGAAAACACCATTGGCCAAATGACTTCTCTACACGATAAGCTCTACAGAGCTAGCCTCAATGATTTTCACTACCAACAACTGAACGTGCATAACGTGTCTGACATACAATCGAAAATCTAAAAAGCCCAATTGATTTGAGAAGCGTCTTTTCATCTTTCTTTATCTTACTTCCGTTGAGCATGGGTTTCGAAACTACCGCCTCCAAATCAAACAACAGTTTTGCAACCTTCTACGCCATCTCGTCTGCTTTTTCATTGCAGAGAATTTTCAAATGATTTGGAAACCAACAGAGGATGATCTCATTTTGTCTACCTACCTAGTCTTTAGACAGTTTCATACTGTTTCCGATAATGGCGCTCTGACTAGCGGATAGTATTGCTGTATCCTGTTTTTATTTATCCTATTCAAGTTGAAATGAGTAATTCTTCTGATGGCATAACGATCCAAGATCCGTTCTTGAGAGTTTTCGGCCAATTTGCTCCATTTTTGTTTGCTACTACGCCTCCTTTCAAAGCATTTAACAAAAATACACGATTCCCTGGCCCTCTATTCAGGGCACCCCTAATGAATTTCATATTAGACTTGTCTCTCATCAGCCTAACTAAAGACTTTACAACTTTGGTTTTCACTGACATGTGCAGCTTACTTAAATACAATAGAGGCTCTAGCGACACTGTAGGACAGACTTTCATTGACCCTGTTATACCACGGTCGCTAATCTAGGTATCTTGTGCAACTCCATTTGAGTTGTTTGCCGATACATTCCGTCTGCCCATACGATTGCTTCATAGTTCAATCCCATAATCCCTTGGTTGCATCCCTAGAATTCCCCTGCAGACATACTATCCACTGATACTGCCAGATTTTTTACTTCCAGTGACTGTGGTACGATTTCATTCAATAGTCGGTCATTTTTTATTGAAGAAGCTTTCCCCTTCTTGTAAATGGAAGAATTATGATCTTCCACAGATTTATGCTAGTATCTGCCCTGCTCAAGACTTCTTTGAATGATGGCACAGTGATTCTCTTAAAATTTTCCTATTACTTCCCAGAATTCTAAGGGACTTGACATACTATTTGGCAAACGATTGATTTTGAATAAAAGCATATCGAGTGGAACATTGCCTTCTGAACTTATATACTCAACCTCTTAGTGCAACATTTCCTTTTTGCCACAATTCATTAGACTGTTACCATTACTTAGTTTTCCTTGCTACTTTGAGAAAAAAAAACAACATGAGAGGCATTTCATTCATTTGTTTCAACATAAAACACACAAATCAAGTGCTAAACACCAACAACTTCCGTTTAAATAATACTTTACACTTCCGGTGCCACTAAAAGATTTATTACTCAATAAAATTTATAATGCATCATCAACTGTCTACTGTATTTGTGTGTGTTGTATGTGTGCAAACCTTTTTTTTGTATAAAAGGACCTTTCCATATCCAGCCTAAAGGAAAGGTGGTGAGCATTTATTCCTACTGAATACGTAACAAAAAAACAAAACAAAAGAAACAAAAACTGTCTTATGAGTTTTAACAACTACTGAGTCATTTTGGTGGCATGGGAGCAGCTTTTGCCAGACCAAATTCGTCTCCATGATTTTACCCCCTGCTGTTGTAATGAATTGTAATCCCATAACGGATGTAGCAGCAGGATATTGGGGTGAAGAATTGGTTAAGAAGTTGAAAAACAACGTGAGTTAAAATAAACGCAAACAATTCTTTAATTATTTATGAATTGGGAAGAGCTTAACGGTGAATTGTAAACAGAGTATTATAATTTACATTCCGAGTTACGTTTTAAGAACTTGACAAATAATTTTTAAGAACGAATCTAGACCAGTGTTAGGAGACTTATGATGACTATTAGATTTTTATCTAAGAGTCTGGATGTCAATGTGGCAGTACTTTGCCCACTGTACCTATAATGTTAGAAGACTTTAGGACACCATTTATATCATATGCGCCATTAAAAAGAAGATAGAAGTAGAAGAATGAAACCAAGAAAACGACAAATCTACCGTTTTTCTCATGTAGTCAAGGCTGGCGCAGTATCGCCTTAAGTTCTATACTTTACTGACGTCAAATACCACCATCATTCGGTCATGATAGAGTTTTACGGTCTAAGAGCGTTAATCAATTCTTGTATCGTTAGTGTCATCTCAATCATCAATTTTCATTCCACAAAGGCCCATTTAGTTCTGGACTTGGTTATTGATATGTTTCCTAATTCAATAGGCCAACTTTAACGTCAACTTCATTCGCCTTTCCACTTTACATCGACCAAGGATTGTCAACCCAGCGAATGCTGCATCAACCGGACACAGCAGCAGAGCTGTTGCAACAAGAACACTTTAGTCAAGATTACTTCGCAGCTGATTAACGACAATTTCAAGAGGTATTTGGAATCTGCTTAAGGAATTGCAAGGAAGTATATTATCCTGAATGGCGTACAAGCCTAGAATTGAACCTCAACTGTTTATTTAGTAGGCCAACACACTATCCAATGGACTACTGTATCCTGGATTATCAGAATTTCAACCGCACTTCTCACATCATCATCAATGTATGCTTAATTTACGAGTATATTCAAGGACTACTGAAATACACAGCCAAGAGAATCATGAACATTTCAAACAAACGCCTGCAACTCCATTCAACCCCAAAAGAAAAATGTATAAAGGATTCGAATATCGGTGGCCAGTTCACGACTGCTCCACGTGAGGTAACCACGTCCTCTCATCGTTCAGAATAACTAATGTGCGGCACATAGCGACCAACTGTTGAAACCATATGTCGTTGGTGTCCAGATCATCCAATTGAAACAAAAATAAATTGGTGAACAACTTTATTTGTTCGCGAACACATTCATTGTGAAATGAACAAAATCGCTGGAAATTATGTTCCGATACAATACCATGATAGTTTGGCAGAAAAAGTCATGAAAAAAATTCTCAAAAATCTGTTCTTCAGAGTCGACTTTAAACTGTAGGACCTGCCTGGACGTAATGAGAAGCTAGGACGTAATCCTGACTGAAGAGTTGTATGGACCAATTATGTATGCGTGTGTGTATGTATAGGACGCAGAAGTCTGATGTATGATTTGCTAGCTCCAGCTTTCCTGTTAAACAAGCTATGAATCAGACAACACAGTAGTATTTATAGGTGGAACACTGCAACCGTGCACTACAGTGGTAACAATTAACGTGGCCTACTCTGGGGATTACAATCTCTGACATATTTCAGACTGATCGTTGGAGAAAGGGTTGCAACTTCGTTAGCAATGTGAGGGCACGATATGGAAAAAAAAGGACTTTCTGACTTTTTGTTGAGTGGACTGACCATCAAACGTACTTTTGCTTTTCTCACCGACTATTACCCTATTGTTAATAGACTCGTCGTTCCCTCTAACGAGCTTATAAGGAGAATCTGAGATCTCGTGTGGCAATGCCCAACTCTTGTCATGAAGAGGCGGAAGATATAGACTTCACTTTGTAGTAGCAAGATTTATCTTAGAGAATGTATGACTTCTTATAGACACTGCTCATAGCTAATTGACACCCTTACTCTTCAAGGAGAGTCACAAATCACAACTTCATTAGCAAGGTCAGAGCACGATCTGGCTGAGAAGAGGACTGCTGGACTACTTTTCTTGTATTGAATGACTATCAACCGCACAATTGCGGTATTAGTCTCACTTGCCATTACTCTAGTTTTTAGAGGCTCGACGAGATGTCATGTGGCAGTATTCAACTCTTGCCGTGAGGAGACCGAGAAGCTTCTCACTCTGAAGTAGAGAGATAGGATGATTTCCTATAGGATTTTCTCATAGGCTAATGGAGAAAAGGAGGACTGCTTGATTTCTTTTCTTGAATCGAAGGACCCTACTGTTGATTGACTCGACATTTCCTCCAATGAGCTGTGCATCTGAGGAGGATCTGATATCTCATGCGTCAATGTTTAACTCTTGCCATAAGGAAACGGAGGGTACAAGCCTCTCTATCACTCTGTTATAGCAAAATCTGTCTTGGAAAATTGTTAATTTCTTTGACAACCTCTACAAAAAACCGTAAAGAAGCCGCAATTCTCATAACAATAAAGGTTAAGCGTTTAACCTTTGACGTTCCATTTTCCAATTTGAAATTTCTTTCTTTCCATTTCCCATTTCACCCATTAAAATGTGAACTCCATAGCAAATGGCTGCAAAGTTTATGCCTCGATATAAGCATTTCAATCATTTTGAATTTTCAATTATTTACGCCACATTTAACTTGAAAAAGTTTCCGAACAGAAATTCTTCTTAAATTTTAAAAAATTTTTTTCTCTTCGCTTTAATAGTCGGCTTTTTATCATTCCAGGAAATGTTTCAAGTTGCACGTGTAAAAACAAAACAAAAAAAATTGAAGAAAATTTATGCAATTTTCACGCTTTACTTTACTGTTGTTATAGTTGTTGTTGTTGTTGTTGTTTTGTTGTTGTTGTACTTACTATTGTTGTTGTTGTTGTTTTGCATAGTTTTTTTGCTTTTAAAGCCATTAAAGCTGGATTAAAATGCCATGAGCTGTTGTTGAGCAAATCCTTTGAATAACGTTTAAGGAGTTGGTTTTTTTGTTTTTGTTTTTGTTGCTAATATCCTTTTCAAAACAATAACAATAACACAAGTAATGTATGTAAACCTTTATAAAATGATAGAAATGAAAACAATTGTAAATGAATTACTTAATGGGCTCAACATTTGGCAGGAGCAGCAGCATGTTTATGTTCGAAAGAAGATTGTAAAGAAGTGCCTTCACTTTTTTTTTTTGTTTCCTGTGGGTAAATTTGTTTTATGATTGTTATTGTTGTTGCTCTTTTTCTAACCCCTTTTTTTCCTAATTCTTTTTTTTTTTCTTCTTTATTTTTTTGCATTGAGTTCCTGTTGTTGTACATGAAACTTATGTGCGTGTTAACAAGCAATTAAATTCTTATTATTTTTTACAAAAAAAAAGGGACTACAATCAGAAGAGCGGGAAAATAAGTGAAATGCTTACGTTGCTCAGTTTTTCTGTTTTTTGAGTTTTTTTTCGTTCTTTATCTCGTTGTTTAAATACTTCATGCCGGCTTATTGCTTAAACTGCAGGTGTGCTCTTCTTAACTGGCTTAACTACAGGAATTGAGAAAAAAAAAAGGAAGTCAAATACTTTGGCATTTTTTTTTTTCATATACTCTGTCCAGCATTCTTGGTTTGTTATTCAACTTGATTTGTTTTTGCTCTTAATTTTCCACAGTTTACTGCTGGTATTTCGATGCCTTCCCTTGAAAAGTCACAGTCTTCTAAACCTTGAAATATTGTTAGGCTGTAGGTGTTCTTTGCTATAAAGTCCACAAACGAATTTACACCACCCTGATGATTCGTTTATAAAATGATTGAAGTATCGAGTGTACCGATTAGACTTGTATTTGACGCACTAACATTGCTGTTTCTGCTTTTGATTTTTATTTGTTTTATAGAGGAGGATTAATGTTGACTGATATGCTTCATTACAGGCAAAGCTCTGATAGTATATTGCGCATACGTATTTAGCGGGAGGACCATCAATCGGTTTAAATTTATATAATCGATTATTTCGAATCTAACAAAGGCATAAGTCCTTATTTCCTGTCATAAAATTTAGTAGAATATCTCCACTGAACATAATGAATCGATTTACTCTTGAGCACCGTTAGAATTTATTTCCAACAGAAACACAATTTAACGGAAATTGCGCGAAAATCTCATACAAAATTTTAGTCGCAGAGTTAAAGATTGTGAAACTGTTTTATTGTTGATGCACCGAGACGTAAGTCAAGTGCGTACACCCGAAAATATCGAAACTGTGGCTGAGAATGTCATCGTTTTAAAGAATTGAAAATTTCAACCATTTACATTGAATTTTGAATGACGCCTTACAAAGTTCAATGTTCAAGAGTTTTAGCCGCACTTCGTTCAATGTACCAACGAGAACATGCACGATGACGTGAATTTTGCCCCAAAACAAAATCATATTTTCGGATGAAGTTCATTTACATCTTGGTAGGTATGTTAATAAGCAAAATTGCCGTATTTGGAACTCAGAAAACCCACCCGTGGTCTTACAGAAGCCAATGGTGTCCATTACGAGTGACTGTTTTTAGCGGCCTGTGGAACGGAGGCATCATTGGAGCATATTTCTTTGAAAATAAGGGCGCCGCAACCAATACATGCAATGGAGACAACTATCGCATCATGGTAACCGATTGTTTTGTACCCGATTTTCATGATATTGATGTGAATGATGTTTGTTCTCTATAGGATGAAGCAACTTGCCATACATCTTATGCAACAATCGATTTACTGTATCAAATGTTTGATGACCGTGAAATCAGCTGGAATGGCGATGCCAAGTAGCTACCAAGAACTGCAATTTGACACCGCTGAACTATTTTCTGTGGGACGCTGTTAAAGAAATGTGTTATGCCGAAAAAGCAGAGACAATTGAGCATTTGAAGCCCGATATTCGTGATGTCATTGATGAGATACGAGACGCATGCACTCGAAAAAGAGTACGAAAATTGATGTGGTCGAATCAGGTACTGTGTCGCCAGCCGTGGAAAGCCCTTACCACCAATGTGGAGCGCTATTGTGGTATGATTTTTATTGCGTCCAGTTATTATGACTTTAAAGAATACGGTTTCAACAGGAAGCTGCTACAAGCTACAAGACACTATCGGATTTTACTTGAACATACGTTTTAAGACTTTTTGGTTGTTTTTTGTAAAGCCATGGCAAAGACACTATCTAAGCCAATAATTCCTTAACGTTGAAATTAAAAAATATCTTCACTTTTCGTCCTTCAAGTTCATTTAACATAAAAGTCCTGGCCAAGCTGAAAAATAAGTTTCATTGGCTAGAATACCGCTTTAGAAAGTCATCTACTACCTGATCCAGAAATTGTTTCCTAACTTAACTTCCTTCTTTTTTTTTGGTTTTTACACGTTTCGTAAGTGTTGGCGTGCTAAATGGTGTTTTTTTTTTCTCTTACACCACTCGCCACTCACTTCATACATGCAACCCTCTCCTTTGAATGCTTAACTGCTATTTTATTACAGTTTAACTGTGACTTTGTCTGTCTGTCAGCCGGTACGTTTAAGAATTTATGTTTTTTTTTCTCGCTCTCTCTCTACTTTTTTAACCAGTAAAAAAATAAGCCAAGGTTTGTTTAATGTGGTTTACAAAAGGCCAACTTTAGAACAAAAATGCTTTTTTTTTGGTGTTCAAGTTATGTTAAGAAGTGTGTGTGTGTGTGTGAATGAATGCCAGTGTGAATGTGCACGTGGTAATTAGTGATAATTTTTTAATTGCTGTCAAATGTCGATTTATTGTTACTTGTACAACAACAACAATAATAACAGAAATGTGCTTTAAGGAATACGGAAAACAAAACTTTTTCGAATTGCGTTTTCCCCAAAAGATTTTGGTGAAACTGATAAGAGAATTTTATCGTAACATTAAGGAGGGAGAAGTTATATCGTAGCCAGTTTATTAGCAACAATGGGGTGCAGTTCTCCCTTTTCCTGTAATATAAAGAAAAAATCTAATTGGAAATTATTTTGTATTGAGCTATTGATTACGATATTTATTGGTGGCAAGATTTTTAGTTTAATTGCCACGTTGTTTTTATCATGGTCATGGACGGTGTAACTTAAAAGTTGAAGATTTTTAGAAAAATTGGAAATTTATTGAGGCACAGTGGTAGGACATAAATTTAATTCTTCCAAAGCAAGCAAGGTTGTACTCTTCGCCGTGTTTCGTAAATCTCAGTATCGTATACCCATCTCACCGGATCATCCTCCTCCTTTCGAACACCATGGCCGAGCCAGCGCAGCCGCTGAATGTTAATACGCTGCACAATATCCATGTCGTTGAGAAGCTCATACAGCTTACTGGTGGAACAGATGCGGATATCATCGCTAACTTGTTTTGGACCGAAGATTTCACGTTGTACTGCTGCATTAGTGCTTGATAGTGTCCATCCCTCTGCGCCATAAGGAAACACGAGGTGAATGAGAGTTAGTTTTCTCGTACGAGAGAGGTCTCTGCAACTCAATTGCCTTTTGAGACCATAGTAGCAGCTGTTGGCAAAAGTGATCCTACGCTCAATCTCCCGACTGACATCAATTTTGGTGATAACAGTGGTGCCAAAATAAACAAATCCACTAACTATATCGAACGTATAGTTATTGCCCGTAATCTCGGCTCCAATACACCGCATGTCCTTACTTGTTGACAACATATATTCGTTTGCCCTCATTTACTACCAGACCCATCTTAATAGACCTCCGTTGGAACAAAAGGCAGAAGTTCGTTACTTAATCCGAAGTAATTGTCCAAAGTTGCATGCAACCTTGCTAAACTGAAGGATGTTTCTTAGATGGTTTCATAACCTCTTTAAATATTTTTCTATTATTTTTAAAACTTTCATTTGCTTAATCCTTAACCGGGAATGTGATTTTATATTTCAACTCCTTGTAGTTATGAAATGGAAATACAATAACAATAGAAAGGAATTTTTTTTATTAAAGTTTCAACGAATAAAAGAATTCAACTTCAAGAAAACAATCAACACGCTTCGAAAATTCTTTTTAAAAGCAACGGGAAGTTTTTATAAAATTTTTTTGAATTCTTTTGAATACCTTTTGAACTCATTTACCTATGCACACGGGCACACGGGCACACATGTTCAATGAATTTCCTTACTCGCATATGGTAATCAAGGCAATAGTAAATGTACGCAGGAAAAAATCAGTTTTTGACTTAAAACGACTTACAAGTATGCTAAATTGGCATGAATTTATGTGGCTACAGATAAATGGAAGTAACAAAAGCATTTCGAGAGTCCTTTCAGGCTGAATACTGTGTAGATAATCTATATTATCTATGATGTAGCAATCATTCCTACTAATTTCATACTCAAGGCTCCTCCCACAAGGACTTTTGAACTTTGGCAGTTGACAATGGCCATCTTGCAGTAAAATTATACACACATACCCACAATTGTTCATTATAACCTTTCAATCAGGCTTACGATTTAGCTTCTAATACAATTAATGTTGTGTGAGTTAATTTACATGACTCACATGCCTTACAGTATAAAGTCGACTCCTAACGACAGATTTCTTGAGAGACTTTCCATAGCATTTTATTTATTTTCAGTGTTTTTGCCAGAAAACCATTGAAAGGACGTCACCGCAGAAATATTTTTCATTTTTCCATTTGTTAGAGATATTTAACCTGGAGTTTGAACAGTGACCTCATGACCAATAAGCCAACATATTACCTATTCGACTTCCGAGTCGTAGAAAAATTAGTTGTCACCTATTCAGGCTCTTTATTTGCTACGACATGTATGCGCTGAATGGCTTTTACAGAGGTTGGCAGTTGACTTTAATTTCTAGATCCAAGATCATACAATGCCTTCCGAAAAAGTTACCATTTGGCGGGGATTTTGGCCTGGCAGCGATATCCTTTCATATATCCTTTTGAACTATGTCGACCAGGCAATCACTGTCAATGAAAAGCACTAAATTTGGAGAACAACCAACTTGTTTTGATCTAAATTGTATGATCTGGATACCAACGACATTT
>QOCX01000157.1:108312-121487 GCA_005959815.1 Sarcophaga bullata
TTGTGTATGGGATCCTACATCGTCAATGGCATCACGAACACTGATCTGCGAATATTCAATTGCATCTGATTTGTCGGCATAATAGCTTTCTTAAAGGGGTACACAGAAAATAGTCAAAGGGCATCAATTGACAATTGACATCACCATTTCGGATAATTGAATGGTAAACCGATTATGGCATGAGATGTGTGACAAGTTGCATCATCCTGTTGAAGCCAAACCACGTTCACATCAATATCATGAAAAGCGGGTACAAAACAATCGGTTTTCATGGTGCGATAGCTGTCTTCATCGACTGTAATGCGCGAGCCATCCTCATTTTCAAAGAAATATGAGCCAATGATGTCTCCCCTGTATAAAACGCATCAAACTGTCGAACGTATTAAGTCCATTGGCTTCTGTAAGACCATATGTGGGTTTTACAAGCCAATTTTTCCTATTAACATATCCACCAAGATGAAAATGAATTCCATCCAGAAAGATGATTTTCTTTTGGCAAAATCAACATAATAGTGCTGTTTCTCGTTGGTACATCTAACAAGGCGAAAACGAAGAGGATGTCTATGCGGCTTCAAATCTTGAACCAATTGAACTTTGTAAAGCAACAAACCGAGACCATTTCGCAAAATTCGACGTGAACTAGTGCATGAACTTTTCAATTCGCAGCCACAGCTTTGATGTTTTTGAGTGTACACACTGTACGAGCACTCTCACGTCTTGACGCATCAATAATGAAACCAGTTTCACGAACTTTAGCAATAAAATTAGTCTTATCGAGCGAAAATTTGATGAATCTATCTTTAAAGACTTGTGGTGATGTTTTGATGCAAGTCATGAGTTGCCTATTATGCTCCTTAAAGAATTTCAAGGAATAATAAGAAAAATAATCCAAATAAAGCAGGGTCCATTACAGTACCAAGACATTGAATTTATTTTTAATACTGACTGCAGGGTATTAACTCTTCTCCCACACACTCGCTCTGAGCTCTTATCAAATCATTCGCTGTATTATACATATATATTATATTATATTATACATTATATAGGGGGTGTTAAATTTACTGCTAAGTGAACGTATAAAAATAAGATAATTTAACCGTGACTTGTTTAATACTTACAGAAATAAATTACATTCAAAATCATAATTCACGTCAAAGGATTTTAATTAAATTTTGTCGTTTCCAAGCCCCTTCACTCATAAAAGAGTTTTTAAAACAACAACAACAACAAACTTGTCCTTCCAAAGTAAATATTTACGTTGAATTAATTTTAATTTTTTTTCTTTTCTCTACGCAAACAATTTAAAATTGTCTCTCTCTCTCTCTCCTTCATACTCTACTAATAAAATATGAAAATTCTCTTCTTGACATTTTACTTGCGTAACCTTGCGCTCTCCTTATTGGCCAAGAGCTGTTTGGCTCAACAGATTTTAATTAATCGCATCCATGTCAGTCATTTAAAATTTTTCAACGTTTTTCATCTCTTATTACTCAACTACTGATTCACTTCTTGTCCTTGTTGCTGTTGGTGTTGTTGTTGTTGTTGTTGTTGTTGTGTATTTAAACACTTTTAATCGACATGTAATTAAGGACTCATTAAGTGAGTACATTGTCATTTGCCTGTCATGCCATGACACATACACGTAGAGCACTATGTTTACTTAAAGGAATTTTCAAAATTGTTTTGAAAGAATTTTTTTTCAAGAATTTTCTCTTTCCCCAACTCACCTATGTAGTTTCCTTTTTCTTTTGCTGTCATTTAGTTTCCTTTTAATTTAAATAAAATTAAAAAGAAAAAACGGGAGAATATGAAAAGCAAAGTAATGTATGAGTGACGCTTAGGGACAAGAAGAATCATGATTATTTTCACTTGGAAAATTTCGAAAAAAAAAAATTGAAAATATATTGGGTTACGCAAAAGGTAGCCACTAATTCTTGATAAATTTTAATTAAATTAACAGAGGACTAACTTTACATTCTCGTGGTGAAAAGGTTCTTGAATACTGCTGCCGTACGATCTACTGTACTCTCGTCTAGCTTTAGAAGGTATTCTTTATTATGGGTCCTCCAAGCCTTTTGTCCTGGCAAGTTTCCAGATGCTTCTCAGTGTTAAAAATGACGGACGATTCGCTGCCTAGTAGACGATTCTACATTATCGTCGTAAAGAGTGCCTTGTCACGACTATACAATCTACTGCACTACACTGCAACTTTGTAGATTATCCCTATAACATCTCCTAAAAGCCTGTTGCTCTAATAAACTTCACAATGCTGTTCGGTGCTAACAACTCTTACTTAGCACCTGATATGCACTCAAGTGCTTTCGTCTCGGATAGAGTCGCTGTATCCTTGCAAGTAGCGTATTGGCTTATTAGGAGTGAGACCACGGTCCATCCCCAAAGTCGAGTATCAAAAGGATTGCAGATCTCTGGCAAAAACTCTCTCTGTCATTTGAAATCAACTTTAAACCCTAGTTTCGGCCACTCATCTATAAAATTAATATACACAGCATAAGTGGTATGAGAAGCTAGGTAGTAATCCTGACTGAATGATTGTAATGACCAATTATGTATGTATGTGTGCGTGTTTTGGTCTGAAATGCATTAATGTCTCACAGTTTTCAAGACTGTATTCTGAAGATTCGTTCGCATTGTCACATAATCTGCATGTTAAGCTTCAAACAAATCCCATTCTAAATAATTCTCTGAGTCTACAGTGTCCTTTTATAAGATCTGTTACCAATACCAGATAATTCCTGGATAGCCTGAGCCAGAACTCAAGGTCTCCTTTTGTTTTTCCACAATAAAGGCTTTGATTTCCTCAAATCCACCTTGGTTTGAAAAGAGTCTTTGCCTGTCTTTATCTTCCCTCTCTTTGAGTACATTTTTCAAACATCCGTACCCATCAGCAGCATGAAAGCTGCCCTGCTGGTAAGCTCGTTAGATTGCTTTTTGGCGAGTATTTCCACATGAGCTAGGAACCCATATAATGAAAACCGATTCAACTGCTCTAGACAGTTCCATACTATCTTCGATTAAACCTCATAAAAGCTAAGTGCTCATATGATAGCATGACTGTCAGATAGTATTGCTATGGCCTGTCTATTGAACCTCCTCTTCAAAGAAAAGACTTCCACTTGAAACATACCCGCGAGTCTTCCCTTCAAAATGTTCTGCTTCTGTTCAGAGCAGTACTGGGTAACCTTATTTTCCCTATCTTGGTGATTCACCTTCCTCATGACAGTCCTAGGTTATCTTCGATTTAAGCTCATAAGAGCCGAGTGCTCTTGATAGTCCTGACTTTTGTGTTTCCTCTTGAAGTGGAAATGGAGAATCTTTTGATAAGAGCCGAGTGCTCTTGATGGTCCTATCTTTTGCGTTTCCTATTCAAAAATTGGATAATCTTTCGTTATCTGTGAGTTTCCCTAATGGCCTGAATTATTTCATTCTGGAATCAAGAAGTCCTGCTCCTGTTCCAAGATCCGTTTTTCGCCCATCCGTAGACCACAAAATAGTGTCTCTTTTAAAAGAGTAAACAGCTGCCAGATTGCTTCATTCATTTTTGTACGGGCATTAATGCAGAGGAGCGTTAATGTGTGCCGGGGAGAAACCCAGAGGATGCATATCAATTACCATTGTTGGCAATGAGTAGCAACCAAGAATTTGTAAGAGCAGTAGGCTTAGGGGAGTCTTCCTACAGTACTTTATAAATTTTTAGGGATATGGTCGCAATACTAAAGATCTTCTTTACCACAATAATGCTTGATACAAGGACATCAACATTATTCACTGATAAAAACAATCTGCATATACTTTTTCTATAACCCAATAATTAAAAAAATGGATTGTTTAACAGTTACAGTTTCAAACAAAAGCTTGTAAGATATGCAATGGATAAGGGATGTTGTTGCAGAAGAAGAGTATTTTTAATTATTTTTTCTTTAAGGAATCATAACAATTAGCACCAACACATCAACACTTCATTCCACTTGTTCTTCTTGTTTTTAATTTATCCTTCATTGTTTGAAATTCCTTAAAAAAACTTTTACTTTTCCTTTGGGTTTATAAAATAAATTCCAGCAACAAATACAATATAATGCTCAGCAAATGAATTAAACAAGAATGAAAAAATACTGAAAATATTTACACAAGTCATCACATTTTTGTTTTATTTGTTTTTAGTAAAACTGCATACAAAAAAAAAAGAAAAGAAAAACGGAATTCAAACTGACAGTGAACATTATGAGCAGAAAACAGATTTACAGATGACATGACACTTTAACATGACATGTCATAAATATAAACAATTTTCACTTAATAAATAAATAAATAAACAAACAAATAAACAAATAAGCAAACGACTAAATGAATGCATGAAAGAAAGGGGACAGTAAAGTGAGTGAAGAGAAATGCACATACACGTTCATTTACAACCTCGAAAATAATTTCAATGCTTTGTGCGACATTTCATACAAATATGAGCACATTTTAGCAGCATTTTATTTATGAAATATTGTGTGTGTGTGTGTGTGTTTTTGATTTTATTGATCATGCTCCTTAAGGGATCATGTTGAAATCTTATTTTAAGAATCTCTATTGATGTCCAGTTGTGATTAGCACTGTGATATGACGTCAGCCATAGTTGAACTATGCTTAGCATAACAACTGTTTCAGATCGAACCAGATATGGCAGCACCCATTCCAGACGAATAATACACCCAAATTGCTTTTGGCCTTGTATTGTCAAGCGATCGAGAAACTACCCACTGTGTACTTAGCACAAAAAATGAAGGAATTACTCTTCGGTTTTTGTTTTTATTGTACTTCAGTCCAAATTTATATGAAATTGCTGTGACACATTTTAGAGTTCTGCTCGATCTTAACAATTTACTGCCTAGTCCCCAATATGCACTCCAGAGTTCCCTTCTGGAAATACATTAATGCGCTACAGTTTCTAAGAATGTGTTACGAAGATTCATTCCCATCATAACAGAATGTTGAAACCAATCAGCATTCTAAATAAGTGTACTTTGAGTCTATAGTGCCTTGTCAAGAGACTGGTTATCAGCCTCTGGTCTGATGCATGACTCAGATCTCCTCTTCTTGTAATTTCTCAACCAAAGTTTTTAATTGCCTCAAAACCACTTTGAAAAGAGTCTTTGCCTTTCTTTATATTTCCTTTTGTTTAACATACCTTTACAAACATCAGCTTCCATTCCACAGAAGTGATGTAATCCTATCCAGGGAATGGAAGCTTTTTTTCTTGAAGTTTGCCTGCTTGCTCATTGTCAAGCATTTCCACATAAACTGGAACCCACCCATTATTTTGCCTGCCTAGTTGATTTAACTTCCCCAGACAGTTCCAGACTATTTTCCAACAGGGTGATGATTTATGCTTTGTAGTTGTCGCCGTAGTCTTAATAGACAATAACGTGAGGCCCCCCCAGGAGGGTCAAACCCTCCAATAAACGAAATATGAAAAAATATCTCTTCGACGATTTCGTCCTAGCAGATTACTGGCTGAAACTCTGCGAATCAAATAAAATTTGCAATGAAAAGTTTCTCAAAAAATCTGCCGCTCGGAGTTGACTTTAAACTGTAGGACCCCCCCCCCCACCCCTGCTCATGTATAAAAATTGCACACACAACAAAGTGTTAAGAGAAGTTAGGTTGTAATCCTGACTGTAGGGTTGTAATGACCAATGTGTGTATGTATGTATGTAGTAGTGAATCCACCAAGTGAGCTTTCAGGCAAATCAACTTGAAAATGAAAGTCTCCTTCGGAACATTTGAAGTACAGATGCATTACTTTTTATAATTACATTACGATAGTAGGACTAAGGAATGAATTTTTTTCCGGTAATATATTGTGCAAAGCCACCTTGACAGCTTGTCACGAACTAAATTTAATTCAAACGAAAACAATTGAAAACAAAAAAGATTCAAATGCTGAATTGAATTTAAAGCGTGAAATAACCCATCATAACATATTAATTCAAACAGATTGTGCGCTAATACTGATGCACTGGGATTTTTTTTAGGCACTTAAACTACAACACAAATGCCAATACAAATGCAAACACAAAACAAAGAAGATTCATTTCATAAATAAAAAAAAATTGAAAGAATATTTACAAAAATATGAAATGCATGCAGATAAAAATTATATTGTTAACGGTATTATT
The DNA here is from genome assembly GCA_005959815.1 of Sarcophaga bullata. Lineage (NCBI taxonomy): Eukaryota > Metazoa > Arthropoda > Insecta > Diptera > Sarcophagidae > Sarcophaga > Sarcophaga bullata. Next base: position 114,495 of record QOCX01000157.1, read on the forward strand.
TACATGCATATATATGCACACACACATATGTATGTACACATACATATAAGTAAGCACAACTAAATAAAAATTTCAAATTAAATCTGCAAAAATAAATACAAATACACACACATAAACAGCTCAAAAAAAAAAAGACAAATAGCTAGAGATAAATAGAATCAGAGAGAGATAGAGAGAGAGAGAGAGATGGTCAGATGACTGTATTAAAAAGGTCATAAATATTGATATAAAAATGAATATTAAAGTAAATCAAATTAAACAATATATTGTATAACAATACATATGTACATATACCCACACATACCCATACATTCACACATTTAACTCTTTATACTCTTAAGTTGCTTTTTTTTTATATAACCTACCACCACCGTCATAATGGTGGCGGTGGTGATGGTACTCTACATTCCAGCTACTAGTTGTAGTTGTAACATCTTAAAATATCGATTCTTTCTACTCTTCATTACTCAATCAACCAACTGTTATGTATTGCCTCTTTACTGGTCCGCAACTGCACACAACTAACAGCACGTAAGTCTATTGTCCTGCGAATATTTGATCCAATGCTTCCAAAGAAGTAAAAAGGAAATTCTCGAGGTATATGAAGAAGGAGAGATCGACATAATATTATAGAAAGGTAGGGTATACTACTGATCCATTCTTACTTCGAGTAGCTCTCTTCCTTATTGTTTGTGCATGTGCTTTTTTTCTGCTCTTTTTTTTTTTTGTTATTTTGGAGGTCAATAAATCAGCACTTCAAATAAAAGAATGAAACAAAATCAAATAGTAAAACTAATAATAACAATAATAAAGTCAATATGTGTATATCAATATATATTTACACACTTATAAATACTCTCTGTCTCTGTCTCTCTCTGTCTCTCTCTCTCTCTTACAACATACACACTCACTTTCATTTTATTTGTATTTGTATTGCAATAGTGAAGGTTATGAAAAATAAATATTAAAACAAACAAACAAACAAATGAAAAATTCACTGAAATTTCCTTTGTTTGCTGATGTGTACGTATGTGAACGTATGTTAACGTATGTGTATAGTTAAGAGAGTCAGCGATTGCAAAAATACGGCCATTTGTTGGCATGTGTGTATCTTTATTTGGTTGTCCCGTTCGTGGTGTATATTAGCCAATATGCGGTAGTATCGGTTAAAGTTTTTGGTAACCAAAACTTATGAAAATATTATGGTATTTAATATTGGGTGGGGGCAAAAGTAACTTCAATTCTTAGAGTTTGATTAAACAATATCCAAAGAAATTTAGCCCTACGCACAACCCAAATTTGAAGTTCAGTGGATTGCCCTGCACTTTACGCCTTAGTTAACATCTAGCAAGTGTTAGTATACCATCCAGGCGGAACCACATGGAGCCTGCGTGTCAATTTGAAAATTTTAACAATAATCAGAAACCTTACGTTGTTTGCATGCATCCAGTCCCAATACCGGCCGATAACTATACTTTCGATGATGTATTGGAGATCAAGCCTAGAAACTCTCTTGCTAACAGGTGCTATTATGGTTTCAATAGGCAATTGAGTAGCAGAGACCTCTCTCATACGACAAAACTATATACTACAAGACGCTCATTCTCCCCGTGCTTCTTTATGGCTCAAAAGCATGGACACTATTAAGCACTGATGTAGCAGCCTTAAGAGTATTCGAGAGAAAAGTCGTACGTCGGATCTTGGGTCCAGCGTGAGTTAGCGGTGATTTCCACATTCGATCAAACAGTAAGCTGTATGAGCTCCTCAACGACATGGATGTTGTGTAGCGTATTAACATCCAATGTTTGCGCCAGATCGGCCATGTCGTCCGAATGGTAGAGAATGCTTCTACGAAATGGGTATTTGATTGGGGATTTGTGGAAGTCTGCTAAGAGAATGACCTTGTTTGCATTGGAAGCCCTGTCATCGATTGATGTGGCCAACTGGCGTCAGTATTTTAGTAATCATTTGGATCATATAGCTTTCATTTCGATCAGAGACCACAAGAAGACTAAACGAATAAAGCTTCGTGATAGAAGAAAATAGCTGTCCAGTGGGCATTGGCTTGATCCAGAAACCAAAAATGGCGTACGAATAAGTCGACAGTCTTCGAAGGAGGATTCAGATACAATACTAGATTCAAGGAATTTGTATAATTTCGGAGAGCGCCGTGACAGAAGTGCTCACATAATCCTGTTTTCGAAAAGTTACGCCTCACGAGTACGGATTTCGTATTCATTTGCAGAAGTTGGGGTATTTTGGAGACCTTGGGATCGCTGGTACAGAAACAACTAACGGACTGATGTGGGAAGGGTTTATTGGCTACTTTATTAGTAAAGATCCTGGGCAACATTCAGATCGATGCTGGTCTGCTGGAAATATTCTCTCCGGATCACACATTAAGAAATTGACGAAGACGTTAAGTTAAAAAAAATTATCAAAAACTGAGTTGATGTTTAACACCACCCCTACCCAATATGTAACCTTCAACAGGGGTACCCCGATAACTTTTCATTTTCAGTGCGGTTTTTCTCTTTTTTTTACATTTTGGTCTGTTTACTTCTTTTGCCATAAATGTTAGAGAGAGAAAGGAAGAGAGATAGAGACTTGACTTGACTTATTTGTTTGTTTGTTTGTTTGTTTGTTTGTATTTATTGAACAATTCAATGTCATATTTACTTAAAACCAATAAATTTTATATGAGTTCGTAATCGATTTCTGACTTGAAATTGAAACATTTACGATTTGAAAGACATTTATGAGTTTAACAAGTAAAAACATTGAAGAAAAACCCCAAAGGATTTGGCCAAAAAGGAAAATAAACACGCAACACAAGATATATTTAAACGCACGTACTGTATACCCCCCGCTTACATGCAAACACAGTTCGAAGCTATTAAGGGTTTCCTTAGAAGACTAGTAGCAAATAGCAAATGGCAACTGTTACCAAATAACATTATCAATTTCTAATACAAACATACACACACACAGACACATTGATTCTAACATGCATAAATACACATACTTAAACCAACGGATATTAAAGAAGGAATGGGAAATAAAAGTGCAATTCAGCAAGTTTTTATGAAGATGAAGTTATCGCTATCGTTATAGCTATTATGTATATATGTATGTATGTCTATATGTATGTATGTGCCAACTCAAATTTGAAATAAAGAAATAGAAAAGTAAAGGAAAAGAGGGAAGAGACAACAGGAAAGGGCAAAAAGAACGTTTAGAAAATCATAAGTATGTTATCGTCTGCATTAAATTTGTATCGAAATAAGATTTTCTTCGTCTACATACATACATACGTCTGTATGAGTGTGTTTGTGAGTAAGTAATGTGTAAGTATGGCAGTTTAATATTTCATCAATATTGAAAGCGAATATTTCATACAGGAAAGTACTGCTAATACTTCCAATATTTTTTCGAAGTTATTAAATATGAGGCATATGACAGGGGCGTGGCTGAGAAAAAAACTCAATTTCAGTTACTGCAACGAATTTGATTGAAATTAGATAACTCTACCTGTAAAGATTTCTCTCTGTTCTGTTCTGTTTCAGTAAGCATTTACATCACTCTCCACATGCTAAAAACGAAAATACATTCCGTGGACGTTTGGCTAACCAGGCCTCATTTCGTCCTTTTTTTTCTATTAGAATGCGAACATATGTAGGTGTAGTACGAGTATAATTATTATTTTACAGTAAGTTACTTGACGATAGGCACTGAGTTTCATTTTCTCAGTTCAGTATAATCACAGTAATTTCTCGGTCTTCCAAATCAAGTCGGCTGAAGCTCCAATGGATTCAGATCTTGATTTACCTATGATCAATTGATAATACTTTGGTTCCACAGTACAGGTACTCGAATTCAATCATCCTATTCGACATAAATCAGGCACTCTACATAATCCTAACTAATAACTTTGTCCACCATGAAGCCAGTGTTCTCACTGGAACGTAAGTAACCTAATATACAATTATTTTTGCAATTCCAATTCCTTTCTAGAGACTTTGGATATTTCCCCATGGACACAGAGATCCTACTGTGAGAGTCTTTGGTCCCTTCCAAGTTTCCTCTGGATAGCATGCAAAAATGACTTTCAATTAGACTTATCTGTGTCCAAAGCCCGTAGTCGCCATAGTCTACTAGGTAGTGTGTTGGCTTATTAAAAGTAAGGCCATGGTTCAAGCCCCCGGTCTGACATCAAAACGAAAATATGAAGAAAATATTTCATTTGCAACTTCCTCTCAGCAGATTTCTGACAAAAATTCTGCGAGTAAATAAAATTGCCTTGAAAATCTTCCCAAAAATCTGTCGTTCGGATTCGACTTTAAACTGTGGGTGCCGCCACCCACACACAGCATGAGTGGTGTGAAAAGGTAGGCCGTATTCCTGACTGAATGATATCTCAGTCTAGAAAAGTGACTCCTTTAAAACCACCCCAAAATCTGTTGTCCACATGATTCATTTGCTATGTAAAACCTTTTCAATGTTACGCCTCTGTTCGCATGTCTGTTGTAATATAAACGTATTCGTTTAAGTAACTAACTGTTTAACAATTTGACGAAAATCGACATTCAGTTATAATCTATAAACTCACACTCAACTATTCGTCTAAACAAGAAGGGTCAGCTAAGGGAGAGTTTGTAACAAGCCACCCAGAGTTTTTGTTTTCATTTCTAATCTATTGGGGATCAAACACAACAAAAACAAATGGTTTTTTATTACGTAATATTTGTTTTGTGTTGTATTTTGTAAATAAAAACATTGATAATGTTATTTTGGTTAACACCAATCACCCCTTAAATTGACCTTTTTTTCTTTTCTGGCAGCCCTTTTCTTCATTTTTATTTCTGCTTTTTTTCACTTCTCTGACGCTTTCATGTCTGTCCTTCAGTAAAGCGATTGATATTTTCGAAAATTTGTTTGCTTTCTTCGTCAGTCCTTCTAACTTTATCTCCTTTTTTTCCTTTCCCTGTTTAAATATAAGTCTTGTATTACTTCTTGGCCTGTTTTTTTCTTGACTCCTTTTTTGCTCCTTTGGTTAAAGTACAAATATTGTGTGGGTGTTTAGGATTTTTTTTTATTTCCCTTCTCCCCAAATATTTTTTTATTCTCCTCTTTATTTTGTTTAAGGAGATATAAGATTAAACTGTTTATGTGCGTATGACATGCATTGTGACACATTTATTAGCTGTCAATTGATTTAACAAGTCAATAAGCCAAATACAGACCAAAAAAAAAAGAATCAAAATAAATAAAGAAGGGAAATTGAATAAAAGATTAGAGGACATGGAGTTGGCTACTGACAAATATATGATGTGTAAATAAAGTGCTGTGGTCAGACGATTTTTTTTATACCCCAACACATGCACGTACATAGCTGGAGGATGTAAAGTTTTTATGCTAAAATGTTCAATAGTTTACGGCACAAATGATGAACGCACAGCTGATGTCTCTAAGTTAGGTTAGGTGGCGAACCCCTCGAGGGACGAAATCTCATATAGGCCAGTACTTAGGCCCATTGTGATACCATAATTCGTTCTACCAGAGGTGCAATCTATAGAAAACCTCCCCGAGCCTAAAATAGATCTTGATATTACAGCAATACTAGAGAGCTCAGTTAAAGATGTCAGAAAATGAGATGGCACTGCCACATGAGGTGAAAGACAGTCTCCTCCTCCTCCTTAGACCCACAGCTCATGCGGAAGTCATTAATCGGAAAACCGAGTCTGTCGGCGTGCCTATCAACAAAACCAAAAAAACAAGTAAAAAAAGCCCCCCTCCCAAAAGGGGGGAATAAAAGCATTGTGCGATGGATGGCCATGCAATTTAAGGACAGAATTAAATCTGAGATCTTTAAATCTGAAAAATATTCAAAAAATTGTTGATATGGCTGGAGATTGAAAGTACTGTAGATTGTAAAGGCCACAAGCAACTTCTCAAATGGTCTATTGATTCAATTTTAATTGATCATTGAATGTGAGCAAGCAGGATCGAAAAGAAAATAAGATCAAACAACTTCCTATCTACCGAATTTAGACTTGAATTCGTTGTTACCAAAACCTACAAAATGTTTTTATGAACAGGTTTTGAATTCAAAACTGCAAAATTACAATTTATAGAGTAAATTGCGATCATAAATCGGACTTGACTGATGTGCGATTTCAACAGGACGGTGTTACATGCCACGAGATACAATGAACATATTGAAAGAAAAGTTTAGTTTGCAATAAAAGTCCCGTTTATTATTATTACCGTGAAAAGATGTCTTAATTCTGCTACTCAACGGTCTGTTTAAAGTATACTTGTAATGGTTCCCCCATGCCTGTTTTTACTGAAAAACTTCATAATTACAAGCAGTTTCAGAATTGTTAATTCCCTATCTAGTATCTGATATGTCCCCAATTGTTTCATTTTTGGATGTATTAATTCCCTCCGGCAGAAGCATGAATTCCGTTTCATTCATTCCCATCCTCACAGAGTCTATAGGTAGGATTCGAAACAAAACCTATTCAGGTTATTCCTAGATAGTCTGATGCAAGTTTCAGATATCCTCTTAATGCAATTTGCCACTTAAACCCACCTGCTTTGAGAAAAGTCCCTTATATCTTATCTTTCATTAAGCATATCCTTTCAAAGGTCCATTTACCAGCCTTGCAAGTTAGTTGATTTATTCATACATACGTACATACATACATAATTGGTCAATATACTTGCATTCCTTCAATCAGAGTTAACATCTAGCTTTACATACTACTTATGCTGTGTGCAAACTTTTCACGACACTTTTTATTTACTCGCAGAGAATTTGCCAGAAATCTGTTAAGAAGAAATCGTCGAAGAAATATTTTTTTTTTATATTTTCGTTTTGATGTCTGATGTAGGATTTGAAGCGTAGCCTTACTTCTGATAAATATTATCAACTAAACAACAGCTTCTTACTCATTGGCAGCAATTAATTTCTACATGACCTGTGACTCT
>QOCX01000157.1:126892-149323 GCA_005959815.1 Sarcophaga bullata
GAATTTGTATTTGTACCATCGATGTTAGACTCAATAACCTTGTATTCCAAGAACTAACTAACAAGTTCTGTTTAAACGATTTCCGTAATCGACATTGAAGCCGTGATAGTCTACTAGATAGCGTGAGGCCACGGTACTAAATCTTCAACAAAACTTGGATATTTACTCTCAAGCTTAATGCTTACTTACTTGCTTACTAAGCTAACTTATTGCAACCTTTAATAATGAAATCGATTAAGGCTAGGCTTGTTTACCTCCTCTCTCAGTTCCGAAGCTTTTGTTACAAATCAATGGCTCCCAATATGCCAATTGATTTATAGGTGAGCGACATCAACAGTTTGCATGTAGGCATGCAGGTGAACATATTTGTTGGTTGGTTGCCATTGATGATTGTTTATTGTTTATTTAACATGTTGAATTCTTTACCGTACTGTTGTTGTTGTTGTTGGTTTTATTTTAATTTAATTTATTTACTTTTTGTATCACTGTTATTAACAATAAATTACATTAACAGGCAATTAAATCCGAACAAATGTATGCTTGCTTGAGTGTGTGTGTGTGTAAAATGTGATCCTAAAAATAACAAACAAATAAACAATTAATTAAATAACAATAATAACAATAACAACAATAATAACAATAACAACAATAATAATATAAAATGTGTGAATTAAAATTAAAAAAAGGCAACAACAAATTAAATTGAATAAAAATAAAATTTAATTGTTTTATTAAACATCATCACACATGCTATTCATTCATTCTTACATTGTTTTTCCATTTTCCGTTTTTTTTTTTTGCATTTTCATTTTGATTCCCTCATGCATTTATTTGCATATGCCGATCTATGCAAATATGCATATATTTTTTGTATTGTTGTTGTTGTTAATGTTTACGTTAATTGAGCATATTTTTTTTTTTTGCATTATTATCATTAATCAGTTGACTATTAAATACCTGTGGAATTTGATTAATTATTTACGCTGATTTTATGTTATTTTTTCCTCTTTTCTTTCTTCTTCTTCCTTTTTCCCAACACATTTGTGTTTCACTGTATGCTGTTGTATTGGTTATTAGCTCAGCTTGGAAAAAAAATGTGATTTAAGGAGTTGTTGGACCAACAAAACAAAAAAATGCATTCCTTTTGAAATCCAATTATCTCATTCCTTATAAGGGCAAACAACATACATACATATCTTTATAAGCCTTCAGTCACCATTACGACCTAGCTTCTTACACCACCTATATTGTGTGTGTTAAGTTTATTCATAAGTGGCGAAACCTATCGCTTAAAGTCGACTCCCTACGACAGATTTTTTGAAGAAACTTTTCATGACGCCCCTGATGTAGATTATGTAGCTCACTGTAGCATCAATCGACTGGGAAACAGTCAAAAGTCTCCACAATATTAAGAGTTAATTGAAGACTTAAACCTGCAGTTTAAGTAGTGAAATCTTCCAGGCATAAATATATCGTTTAGCAGTAGGCACTTCCAAATTTTGATAATTAATAACGGCCACCTTGTGGAGGCCATTCATTCATTTTATTTTGCTAAATCAGCACGAACGATCGTAGATAACGAAGTGAGTTTTCTGTATGGCAATTTTATTTTATACTCAGAGTTTTTGCCAGAAATCTGCTGAGAAGAAGTCATCAACGAACTATTTTCTCATATTCTGTTTTGCTGGAGATGTTCTGATGAACCTAGGGTTTGAACCGTAGCCTTACGTCTAATAAGCCACTACCTACCAGTCTACAATGACTTCACTTGACACTGATTTTCACCTAAAAATCATGCTCAGCCTTTTCTGGGTAAATGGATAACCGAACAGATAAAATGATTGAATTTTGAAGATTCGCTGCTTGAGGGTGCATAATCGATCGATATTTCTTTGAGAACGATGTTCGCCAGGCCATCGTTGCTTAACTTCCTCTGGGCTGTATAGATTGATCTGGATACCAACAATATGTGGTTTCAACAGGACAATGCTACATGCCATACAGCTCATGCTACATTCCTGCAGCAATTTGATGTCATGATTATCTCACTTGAAGATTGTGTAAACTAAGAAACGACTCGTACTATTTGACCCCATTGAAGTCGCAAGTGTATGCGAATAAATCCCAAAAGTTCTCAAAGCCACTATAACCCATGCTTCCAGTGAAATTTAGACTAATTTATGGTCCAGAGTAATGAAAAATTACGCTTTTAAGATGCGCTCCATACAGAAAGCTCATGACTAGTGTTTAAAATGAACTTAAAATTTCTATGATATCTCAGACACATTTTACTTCATTTAAATTAGAGGATAGTAAGACCTCCAGAGGTGAAATTTTAAGAAATATCTCTATTACAGAAAAGACCAAACATCACAGAATGATGTGAAGACAACTTATAATGAAATCCTGTATTGTCCATTGTAATATGGACTGCATATTATTTCCCTTACTTCTGCAGTCATCATTCTGATGAAGTCATTTGGACCTCCAGTACCCATTCAGTGAGATCAGCTTGAGAGTATCAGCTCATAACGCTGGACATGTATTCAATAGGTGAAGTATAGTTTCTTTACGTTTCTTAGACGTGCTGCTGTTAACTGCTTGGATTAGCATGTTCAATGAAGACTACAACAATTATGCCACTTTGAGTGCTCCTTAAGAGTTTATCTTCCCTTGACCAGATTCGCTGAACTATCTTTAGCGCACCAGAAATTACCAAATCGCTGTAGATGTCTTCCAATGTTTGCTGTTTTCCGTTGAAGAGTACTAACCCGTATGTTCTTTAATTTTTTGGCAATTTTTAGTCAATTTTTTCTGGCAGTAATTTCCTGGAACACAATAATGTCCTGGTACCTAATATGATGTAAGTTTGAGTGGAAAGGATACACAAATTCGATTGTTTAGGAAACGTCTCGAATGTTTTAATCCTTAAAAGCCTTTAAGGCCAATTGATGCTGGATCGAATATTTTATCAAGAATTTTCTGTTTGAAGTTTTAAATTTTCATCTCTCCTATTAAACTTTCCCCCATTGTTTTAACATCCTTTTTTAATATTCTCATTAGGAATACTAAAAGATAATTTAAATTCGTATAGGAATTTACAAATCCATTCAATATTCATCAAATATTTACAAACGCAACAGGAAAAAGAAAGCCTTTAAAGAAAGCGATTAAATTTCTTACAATCAAATCAAACCTCAAAAAAAGACTATCAAACAACCATAATCCTGTACGTTTTAAATACACATTTTGAAATGATTTCAGGCACAGAATTTAATTCAATTTAATTTGTTTCTCCGTAGATAGGATACAAAATCAATTCAAAACACTCTGCCATTTTAAGCTGCCATACGACAGAGGGAAGGAAGGGAAAGAGAACAGAAAATTAAACAACATTAAGGTCTTAACAGGGAGAGAGAGAGAGAGAGAGAGAGAGAGTGAATGAAAGCAGCAGTAAGGAAGGAAGACGTTGATATGAGTGTAAGAGTAAGAGTAATCAAATAGACAGTGGCAAACAGGCAGGCAAGCAAGCAAGCACAACAACAACAATAATAATAACAATAATAATAATAATCCATAAAGTAATACCACTAATAGGATTCATAATAAAGGATAACATGCCATAAATAATGGGTAACAAATTTTCTTTATTGAGAATCTAAACACGTACCAGATTCAATTACTTGTTGAAGGAATTTTTTTTTTTTTTTTTTTTGTTTGTTTCTCCTCTGTTTGCTCTAGCTTTCATTGAGTCTGTTACTTCAGCATTTATCTCCTTCGGGATATTGGCATGAGTATATAGGAAGTGATATGAAAAGCAACGAAAAAAAAAATTTTATGTTTATTTCGCCTTTGGGAATGTGAAAATTCACAATTGAAATGAAAACAAGTGAAATCATAATTTTCCATCTCTAACAAATGTATTGTGAAAGCAAAATAAGACATAGACGTAGAGAAAAACATCAGGGAGAGAGAGAGAGTGACAGTGGTGTACGTGTACTGTGTGTGGAAATTATTAAATGGGCTTAGTAGAGTGCCAGAGTTTATTTGTTCAACGTACGACGTAGTTTATTGAGTTAACAGAGACGATACGTACACTAACACATACCAATAGAACATAAATATGAAAGAACATGTAGAAGAAGCATACCGACATGTGTCTTTATTGTAACAATTATTAGAAAAGGTTGCTGTTTTAGCCATCTTTTCAATGCCAACAAAATTGACAATCTGTTTGAATTGCAAAAAACCAAATTGACACTCACATTGTCAGAATTTGGCAGAATTTGTAAGTATAATGGTAAATTTTTTGATTGTGAATATATTTTTTTAATTCTGGTTTAAATTTGGTCTATGGTTTGATGAGTTTGAAGCTGACTCTGTGATTTGTATCACATTCGAATGCATCTTTAACTTAGAAAAACCCCCACAACAACAAAAACTCGAACTTGCAGGCCCAACCACAAAAACTCAAACAGAATCAAATCGTCTGTATTGGTCATCTGTTCACCTTCAAATCGCTCCTGCAGATATCGAATGTCACACAATTTGTGTGCTCGTAGCGCAGGCCCAACAACAAATACTCGAACAGGACCAAATCGTCGGTATTGGTCATCTTTTTGCCCTCAATGAGGGAATAATGCATAATTTATGTGCACGTAGCGCAGTCCTGTTGAAACCAAAGTTCCGTTGGTGTCGAGATAATCAAATTTAAACCAACTGACCGTCATAGTCTGGCCAACATCGTTCTCAAATCCTCATCAAACAGTGACTTTTTAAGAATGCATTGGACTCTCTTGGATCTCATGTGGATGCGTGTCGTCCAGAATTCCAAACATTTTTTTCGTTTTTGGACGAGAATTAAGTTCAGAGTGCAGTCCTTGCACTGACCAACTTCGTCGTTGAGTTTGATTGAATTCGGTCAGTACAGGGACTGCGCTTACTGGTGGCTAGCCTAATCTTACCTAGAGTCAGTTGAAAACTGCTTCAGTGCCCATTTAGCAAACACACCACATTGTCTGTGGTCTTTTACCTTCAGTTTCCTAAGATCAATTTCATTTTGTACGGGTATAGGTCCTAGCCACAAGGAAAATTGATATTTTGAGTAACCACGAAATAAACTGCCTCAGTATTTCCTGTACACTCCTACGGACAGAGGCGATATTTTTGGCAGATTTTGCTGTTCATCGACGTGCAGGTGTTGATCGATTGTTCACTCAAATAGCGAACACGAATTTATTCCACACATTGCGAATAGTCCACTCGGTAGGACATTAGTCCAGGGTTTTACGTGAGTATCGTCACAATGGCTTAACCCACGGTCCTCAAAGCACGAGTGGGAACAATGCGTATAACAGCGCCACCACGCACACTGATGCAACCCTGCACAATGCATGATTACATCACCATGCGTGAGTACCAACTCGAAGCCATGCATTTGGACATGACTTCCCTCTTGTTTAGGGAATCCTTAAATCCTTCTTGATAATGATTAAGAGTGTAACGCCCCTACACCGATCTTCTCGGAAGGACAATTATCATCTGCGTAAAATGGACAAGGCATGCGGTATGTTACACGAACCGAACACTTATTTTGATAATAACAATTTTAAAGGGTGGATCATTTAAAAGTTTAAATTTAAAAATGTTATAAAATAATAAAGGTTTGAAATTTTTTCCAAGTTAATTCTGTTGTAGTGAAGCACAATTGTTCCGGTTTGAAATGGAATATTATTTCTATTCCTATGGCCTCACAGTACTTCATTCGATCTAATCAATATTGGCGCAGTTTTTCGAGTGTATAGGGTCGTATATCGGTAATGACATTACCAATATTGGCCTTCAAATACTCAATAGTTTCGGATTTGTCGGCATAATACTTTTTTCTAACAGCGCCGTACACAAAAGAGTCTAACGGTCACCATTTCGACGAATTAAATGAGCATCAAACGTTTGACGCAATAAATCGATTGTGGCATGAGATGTGTGGCAAGTTGCAGCATCCTGTTGGAAACCAAATATCGTTCACATCAATACCACGAAAAGCAAGTACAAAAAGATCGATTAGCATGGTGCCGTCCTCATTTTCAAAGAAATATGGGAGAAGGTATCATTCTCTCTACAAACCGCTCCAAACAGGCTTGTAGAGTCTATAGGGCCTTAGAAAACTTTGTCCATAATGTGAGTAACACTAGAGAATATTACTTAAGACAGTGGGTAAACGAATTAATTCAGCCACAATAGCCTTAAACCCCTTTGTAGTGAACCGCTGGCAGCAAGCTATGCTAGTAATCCAACTGAAATTAAAATTTTATAGAATTTTTCAAACGTTTTTAAATCATGAATTTGTTTCTATAAATTAAAAAATTGTTTCTTTTTTATTTTTGTTCCATTTTTATGTTTAAAAATGTATTCGTTTTTTATTCGTTTTTTTTTCTTTTTTTGAGTTTTCAGCCCTTTTGTACATTTTTCATTTGAAATAAATTAAATTAATTAATTTAATTAAACAACTAACAAATGAATGCAACAACAATGACAACAACAGTAAAATACAGCAAGAGTGCATAAAGCCAACTAAAGCATACATACGAGGGTTGTTAACATATTGCATTTGGTCATCTCAGCAGTGGATTATTTCTGGACTTAAACTTTGCAGTAAGTAAGTCAAGTACTTTAAGTTCCTTTAAGGTACATAAGGACTGTCAGAAAGTTGCTCTAGCAGGCCTTTGTCTTTTTGTCTCTAGTGCACTACTATTCACTAACCGTTCGATTTGCGAAAACATTCGCGGAAAACGAAACGATAAAAAAGTAAGCACAACTGGTAGATAACCACAGGAGTGTGTCTTTTCCCCAATAACGTGAAGCATGGTTGACACATTGACACTATCTATCACGGGTATTCATTACGAATAAGCTGATGACATAGATTTGACGCTTAAAAAATGGAATAGATTCCTGCGACATCATTCACAGAGTTTCTGAGATTGTAAGCCGCTAGTGCTTAATAGGGGATCTGAGAATAAACACCGACAATAGGGGATTTCGAGACCTAAGGAATCGATTGGTGGAAAGCTACCTCCTTCGTTGTACCCTGGAGAAAACCATTTACTTCTTTGAGTAATTTAATGGCGTGCAAATGAATCATGAAAGGATATTGGGACAGGATAAAATACGTTTTAAGCCTATCTCCCAGATATCCTTTAAACAGAAGTCTATACTGTCAAAAGATGTGCTCAATGTCATTTGGTTATGAGGTACAAGAGACAGGACATAACAATACTATGCAACAGAATTCTTCAATGGAGTGATAGCGTATATTTGCAAAGGTATACTCATCGAAAGAGAAGTTTAAGATAGGCAATCGAAACTCTTGCTGGAGGACTACAGTAAGAGAAGGTCTGAATTCTGAATCCGACTATTAGGAAGAACCTAAGGTTGGTAACCGATCTCAGGGTACACTCATTCAAAATTGAATCGCAACACATTGATTCTGGGACAATGACAAACACATTTTGGGAATCTATGGGGCATTAACGCATCCAAGAGGGAAGCACTATATGTACTCACATTATCTATGCGAAGCTATTAATAAAAGAGCTCATGTAACCTAAGCCCACAAACCTAACATATTCTGAATAGCAGTTGGGCCAACAACTTATTACCCAGAAAATTAATTGGTCTTGAAGTGAATCAAAAACGGCAAAGCTCAGACGTGGAGCAACACAAAAAACTGGCCACTTGACAACGTTGTTCAATATCACAAGCAATGCAATGGAAAGTTTATTGAAGCAACGCATTTCACGTCTCTCATCTCATTGTATAATTATCGAACAGTTACCAGAACTTAAGGCGCCTGTCTGTATTTCTGATGTGAACAACATAGTTGATCGACCACAACTTTGTCTTTACGGCTTCTATGGCATGACATTGAATTTTGTTACTCATCTTTGTTTGTTATAAACAACAAGGAAGGAATGGACTCCCACAGAAAAGAATTTAGTTCGGCTTCAATGCTGGCTAGACCGAGGTCTTTTAAATTTTTATAAAATCCTAGACATTACAAGTAAAATATTAACCCATGGTGCCTGCCACTTAAAACATATGTTTTATAAGTAGATCAGCTATTTTTGTATCGACCCTCGTATGAGTATAATAAAAATTTGATTAAAAATGAATCCCGTTTAAATTAAATCCAAATGGATCAGCATGAAAAAGCCAAACCAAAGCAATTCATATACTGGCTGGACTGATAATTTTTTTTTTCATTTTTTTTTTTTTTTTTTTGTTTTTTTATTTTCTTTATTTCATTAAATTATTCTTTATTTTGTTTTTATTTTCGCTTATTTTTTATGTAAATTTTCAAATTAAAATAAGCACTTAAAAACTCAGTTGGTTTTCAGTAGCATTTTTATAACAACGACAACCAAAGCTGTTGTAGCCACTACTACTACTACTGCTACGATTACTACAGTGAGTGGCAAGTAAGGGTTTTTAATTTTAATAACCTACAACCATTTAGACAAGCGGCAATCCGCCTTAATTTTGTGGCCTGACCATTAATGCAGCAGAAGGAGAATAAGGGAGCATAAGATTTAATTTTCACTTCATTTTATTTAATGGAATTGTCTTTAGCGATGCCATCATAAAATCTTAGTTAAGCTTGTGCCCATGCCTTTGCCAGAGCCAGAGCCTGAGCCCAAGAGAAATTGACATATTTTAACAATTTTACTTAAATCCGTTAGTATTTGCATAAATTTAAATCAAAATGAAATTCTATTTTAAGATTACACTGGAATGTAGGAGTATGTGCGTATGCATTAGTGTGTGTGTGTGTGTGTATTTAAATCATTTATGCTGGTTATTTTTGGTTAAAATAAACACAAGATATTCAACCGCAAATTGTTAATAATTTTCGTTTTCTGTTTTTTTTTTTGTATCGTGTTGTGTTTGTTATTCATGAATTTTTCTTTACATTTTGCGGCTTTTATGGTCAAATTTGAAAATGAAAGAAAAAGAATGAGTTTTTTGATTACAGTGGTTAGTAGAGTTATTGCCCAATTAATTTTTTTTTGAAAAGTTTAATTGTTCCGGATAGAAATGGAATCTGATTTCATTCATGTGGCTGCCACGACTGGCCTGACAGTACTTCATTCGATCTTAACAATTTTCGTGAATTTTTTCGAGTGTATATGCGGTGCATATGCTCTGCAGTGGCAGCACAAATATTCTCAATTGTGTCTGGTTTGTTGGCATAACTCTTTTCTTTAACGGCACCCCACAAACAATAGCCTAAGCTGGCAAATCTTTGCACCATTGTGGCTAATTAATCGGCCATCAAATGTTTAACACAATAAATCGATTGTGGCATGAGATGTGTAGAAAGTTGCACCATTCTGTTGAAATCAAACATCGTTCAGATTAATAGCATGAAGAGCGAGTACAAAATATCGGTCTCCGTTGAACATTAAATTATTGCGCTGTCCTCGTTTTCAAAGAAATATCGACCAATGATGCCTCCACTTCAAAAGACGTACCAAACAGTCACTCCTAATTGGTGCACTGGCTTCTGTAAGACCACGTATAAGTTTTCATAGCCCCAAATATATCAATTTTGCTTATTACCGTTTCCACAAAGATGAAAATGAGCATCACCGGTAGATTGCCTATCCGGGATTTCATTGGACTACTACAACATTGTTCGTCCGACTGAAAAATAATTTTTATTTTTGGCAGGATCTACAGCTTTAAAGTTCACTCTGAACGACAGTTTTTTGAAAAACCAAAAATCTGCTGAGATGAAGTCGCCGAGGAAATATTTTTTCATATTTTGTTTAAATGGAGATGTCTGATCTGTGTTTGGAACCGTAGATTCAAGTCTAACAAGACAACACACTATCTACTAGACCAGGGATCAATCAACCATAATTTCCGTCTTAAGAGACAAAAGCCTACAGTTGCCGTTGGAAAGATGCCTACCTATGGTGTGACCGGGGACTACTTGATACAGGGGACTTGATACTTAATGGAACGTGGACCTTCATATTTCAACTCTCCCCTTAGAATTGTTGTAGAATCATTCAATGTCCTCCGTTCACAATTCATTAAATTTTAATCAACTTTACACCACTGTTTCCAACTTGGATTTTGGCTGGCATATCATATGCTTGTGGTAATAATCACTTCCATCACTGTTTTTATAAGAACCAGAAGAACAAGTGTTTTGTTTTGAAGAACATTCTCCTTTTTCATGCTCATTTTAATGCCTACCAAAAAATCCAATTAATTTTAAAGCGTTTTATAACATTTTCATTAAAATGTTAACAAAAAAAAAGAAACGGCAAACAAGACCCCAAAAAAAAAAACAGGAGCAACAGAGAAAAGGCTAAACACCTGATGTCCCTTTTGCGATAAGCATTTGTTCTTAGCAAAATACTTGAAATTACAAAATTCCAACAGAAGAACAAGAGAAAAAAAATATGCCTGGATTAGCTGTCATTTGACACCTGCGGTTTGCTGTTGTTGTTCAGCGATTTTAGAGGCTTAAAGGAAATCTGCTTTGTTGTGAGCAAATTTTCCATTATCCAACCCTGGTTTCCGTACTGGTTTTTTTTTATATGTCAGCGTTTTTTTTTATTTCTTTATATTTTTTGTTTCTTTTTCATTTTATTTTGTGGCTGTTTAGCATGTTAAAAAGAAATGAAAGAAAGAATATTCATGTGTATAGATTTGACCTTTGATAGTGTAAACACTCTGTTTTACCTTCAACACAAAAATTAAAAAAAAAACAACAAAAAAAAATTATGAAAAAAAGGTGTAAATGACAAGGGTCTTAAGTGCGATGGTATAAAAACGCTACAAAGAAAAATTTTTTCAAATTGACAGTGTACCTGTTTGTATGTGCAGATATGAGTATGTGACGTATGCGTGATATTTAATATTTTTGTTTAAGAAATTATTACTCATACGTATATGGCACGATAATCATGAAATGATTTTCAATATGAAATTAAATTGAAGGAAAAATATTGAATGAAGTGTGCGCACAATGCATAGGGTAGGCCATTTAAAAGCTTAAATTTAAAAATGCATTCAAACAAAAATGATTTGAAATTTTGCCAAATTTTTTTCCGTTTCGAGATGGAAATTTTTTTATTATCATATGGCTGCAGCTGTTGGCCTCCTAGTCCAATCATTCAATCGAACCAATTTTCATGCAGCTCTCCAAGTGTTTGTGGTCGTATCTCGTAATTGCCATCACGGATGTTGGCCTTCCTTCAAATGCTCAATTGTCACTGGGATGTCGGCATAACTTTTGTCTTTAAAGGCGAACCACAGAAAATAGTCCAATGCTGCCAAATAGTAGTTTCTTGGAGGCCAATTGACATCACCATTTCGGCTAAATAAAATGCCATCAAACATTTGACGCAATAAATCGAATGAGTCATGACATGTGTGGCAAGTAGCACCACCCTATTGAAACCAAACATCGTTCATATCAATACCATGAAGAGTGGGTACAAAAATATCAATTAACATGGTGCGAATGGGTTCTCCATTGACTGTAATGGTTGCGCCGTTCTCATTTTTATTAAAATATGAGCCAATGATATCTCCGCTCTACAAGCCGCACCAAATAATCACTTATAATAGAGCCAATATTTGAATTTGAAGGGAAGATTGTTTTCTGTTGCTGTGAACGGTGCAGCACTGTCTGGCTGAGCGTTGTCATGATGCATAATTACGGAGTCATATTTGGTAGCATATTGAGTTCAGTTTTCGGTCAGTGGCCGCTTCAAATAAACTGATTTCTGTCTGTACATATCTTCCAAAGATAGTCTGGTCTGGCTGTAGCTTAGACACAATGAATCACACCCTTTCTACACCACCATGTACGGAGAAATACCTTGGCCATGTGCGTACTCTGCTTGATTGTTTATTTTTTCAGTTGCTCGCGCTTCTAATATGAATTCCTGCGCTTGCGTACCACAACTCCAGAATTATTTTTCAATGCCTTAGTACTGTGGACATCAAATATATTGTACTCTCTCCGAACCGCCTAAAACCTGATAAATTCCCAGGATTTTCTTTCTGGGATGCATTAATGCCATGCACATACCAAGAATGTGCTCCAATCGGATTCATGCCCATCGTCAGAGCATCCACATAGAGGGTGTGAGACAATTTCCATTCTGAAGAAGAGAACCCTGAGTTCGTCAGTACCTTGTCTAAAGATTACTTATCAACCACAGAAAATTATTGGTCTGGACACAGACGACGTCTGATTGTAATTTCTCAGCAAAATTTTAAATTTTCTTAAGCCCACTTGGTTCGAGAAGAGTCTTTCCAACCTAAATGATGGTAGCCGAACTCACGCTTGAAGGCACAATGGACCGTATGGGTCACGTAGTGGCATTGCAGCAAGCTACCTGCCAAACTAACTCAACCGACCAGTTTCTGTTATAAGAAGTCCATTCAGTCCATGTCTACAGTGCACTTTAAGAATAACAAGGATACTGAATGCCTCATAAGCAAACAGGTGCTAGAATGGAAGCAATAGAGAGAATGTAAACTCTGGAAATATTTGGGAATGCACATAGAAAAGGAAGACGTTTGTCACATAATAACATCAAAACATTGTACCCAAGGTTTTATGAGACGACCTAAGTCCATGTTTTATATGTAATGTCTTAGTACGTTCAGATTTGTTGATGTCCCACATTCTAAAGGAGCCAACAATACGTACCAAAAAACATTAGAAGGATTGAGATTTTTTATTGAAAATGTTGGCAGGAGTAACAGGAATCGTTTGCTTTTTGTGAATTTTTCTACCAGACATTATAATGTATTTCAGATTACATGAGTAATGTCATGATACATCCTCACAATACTTCTTATTCTTCTTAATATTAAATTGCTTGTCTTTGTCTCGAATTTCTTTCCAGGAAAAATGTTTTCTTTTTTTTTTGTTGCCATTTGTCCGAACAAAAAGGATTAAATTTAAGTATTCCAACCAAACACATACTCATACTGACTGATATGCAACAAAATACGAATATGTTGCCATAAAAATGAATGAAAAACTATAAAAAGACAAAGCAAACCCGACAATTTGGAGCGCTAAATAGATTGCGTTAAAAAAACGTATGAGGATACATGGAGTCACAATCAAATTTTTGGGATTTCTTAAAAGACAACCAAATTAAAGCCATGAATACTTTAGTATTTTTGTCTCAGTCTCAGTAAATGTCATATGTAGGGTGACTGTACATTTATTTATGACATATTTTTATACGTAATAATAACGGAAAATAAATTGAATTTTCAACCAAAATCATACCCGTAAAGTAAGTGAATGAGTAAATAATCGCAATGCAATGAGAAAACTGAAAATATGGAAGAGCAAAGAAGAAATAAATCGTAAAAGATAGAACATTAATAGTGTTCCATCATGTTTGAAGTTCTTTCTCAACTTTATTTTGTTTATTTTTTTTTACAAATTGTAAGACCTCCTCATTCAAATATTTTACCAATCGTAACAAACTCAAAATGCGTATTTAAATCGAATTTTATTAAGAAACTCAAGCTGTAAAGGCACTGTTAAATGCATGTGCATTACCAATACAAAAGCTTTCAGATATAAAAAGTACGCGGCTTACATAAGAAATTTTTATAAATTTCCAATAAAAAAAATCTACTGAAGCCACCGCCTCTGTCTGTGAGGCAATCGATTTCGTGCCGCTTACAAGAATTCAGGCTTTTGCAAACTACAACTTGACGAATTTTGCTTCTTGACTTGGGTTTGCTTAATTGATCATTGCAAACGTTAATTTCGTTACTATTACAAACCAACTTCTCACACCACTCGTGTGCTAATTTTATCCATGAGTTTAAAGTTAACTCCGAGAGACAGATTTTTTTAAGAAACATTTCATGAAAATTTAATTTTATTCGCAGAGCTATTGTTGGAGATGTTTAAGCGAGTATTGCACCATGGGCTAACAAAACTAGATGAATTTTAAAATGGGCTTTCACCCAATTGACCAAATTCAATTGACCAATTCCCTGAGATTTACTTTCATTGGCCGTAGACAGGACTTGTATTTGCTACAAGTGCTGGCGAATGACTTTAACTTCCATCAGCCGCAGGACATTGAAGAAGCGCAGGACATTCAATTTCAAGTGCACTCCGAACGACAAATTTGCGAAACTTTTCATGGCAATCTTATTTTATTTTCAGAGTTTTATATGAGAAGAACTAAGTCAGCAGTTTAACCAACAATAAACAACACGGTCTAATAAAGCAACACGCTACCTACTAAACAAGGATGACTTTTAACTTGTTCGTGTACTTATACTCAGGAACTGAAGTTTACCTTCATAGATCGTAGAAACACCCACAGAACCTTGAGTTTACTAAAGGTACTGGCAAATGACCTTTACTTTAACGGTGAGGCCTGAGTGAAGGGGTTGTCAAGAGAGAGCCAAGAGTGTCCTTCCGAAAAAGTGCCAGTTTTAGGCTGTCGGCGTCATCGGTTCATATATCATTAAGGACAACGTCAGCGATGGCACTGCCTATAACGATGAGCACTATGGGTCTATTGTTACCAACTTTAAGACTACGAACTGAATGATCTGAATGCCAACGACAAGAGATTTCAAAAGAACCGCACTACATGCCACACAGCGATATTGCCACATAGGACAAACGATTCAGAACATGTTCGTCTCTTGTGGAGGCAATACGAACTGACAAAACGAGGTTGTGCGAATTAGGTTAGATTAGATCCAATTGGTAGCTTTGATTGCCAAAGTTCATTTAAGCACTCACATCGGCCCGTTGTGATGCCTCAGCAAAGAACAATCCCTATACTGATGGAAATCCACCAAACTAGGAAAGAAGTTGCTCAGCACAGGGAATACAGGGACTGGAAAACCAGCCTGAAAGTTTAATAAACGAAGCCATATCCTTGACATTCATGGACAATAATCTCGATAGGCTGTGGGTATTGGTTCCCTTGGAATTTTCTTGTGGGGTTTCCTTAAGCCGAGGGAGTATGTGAAAAAGCCACAAAACACAACAACGCAGCAGTCCTTAAAGTCCTTAAAGCTAATATAACGCATGGCAGCAGTCAAAATTATTCTTATTCGGATGTGCTCAATCCAGAGAAGACGTAAAGGACAGTTGAACGATATTGCGCTCATGAGGGTATCAAGCGAATGAAAAATTTCGCTATTTCACATACGCTTTGTTTT
Organism: Sarcophaga bullata; assembly: GCA_005959815.1. NCBI lineage: Eukaryota > Metazoa > Arthropoda > Insecta > Diptera > Sarcophagidae > Sarcophaga > Sarcophaga bullata. The sequence goes on from QOCX01000157.1 coordinate 142,145, forward strand.
ATTGAAATTTAAACATAGGAAGGCTTTTAATGAAAGAACCTTTATAAAATTTCTCAAATTCCTTTAACCACTCCTCGTGCAATAGCAATGAATAAATGAAAATATTGCGACAAATTATACGAATTTCTTCCATCATTACGTATATGGATGGGGGCAGACATCTTTAGCAATAAATTGAATGAAAACTGAATGAAACGGACACAGACAGTCAAAAGAGAAAAACAGAATAAACACTCATAAGTTGTTATAATTGTAAATATTTTTTCGGATATTTACGATTGGACAGTCTGTCCTTCAGACCCATGGAATGATGACATTTCTACAATCGTTATACCTTTTATTTCCTCAGCATTATTTATTTCTCTCTCTCTCTTGTCTGTTTTGTTTTTTTTTCCTCAGTACAAGTGTGTGGAAATTTTAAATGTTTTTCCAAATTATTACTGTGCTCCTGTAGGTGAAATATCTCTTCCGTTTTCGTTCGTCTGTTCTTTGTCAACTCTACTGTCATCCAAAATTGATTTTAGTTTCGATTTCATATGCAAGTTAATATGCGGCTCATTGAATCGGAAATTTTTCCATTTAAGTTAAGCCTCTTTAACAACTCGTCTCAACTTAATTGTCGACATTGTATCGTATTTGTTTGCTTGCTGGCTGCACAAACACTACTCTTGACAAATTCCAGAAAACATTTCTAATGAGAAATATTTGTTGTTGTTGTTGATCAACTACCACTTACCAAACATAACTACACCTGCTTGCTCATTATCAAATGGACTGACTGTGCTAGAGGCTTTGAGTGTGAAAGTATGAGTCGAGTATGCAAGTATGAAAGGCTATTTTAATTCGAAATTATTAGTAAAGGAAACATATTGAATTGAATTGTAAATGTTTTCTATTTTATCTTCGGTTCTCTTTCTTTTATGCTCATAATTAAATTATTCACATTAGAATTATTGTACTTAAAGAGAGGATTATTATTGAAAGTATTTGTTTAAAATCAATGAATTCTTTAATACAAAAACGTTCTTCCTATTATTGTAAATAAAATATATTCAATCGTGTTTGATTGAATTATTAAGAAGCTTGAGTAACGTTGGAACGAGAAACTGCAGGATGATAACCATTTTACCACAAAAAAAAATCGTCTTTTCGGCGGAAGCTCATTTTTATTTTGGTGGGTAAGTTAACAAACAAAATTGCCGCATTTGAGGCTAAGAAAATCCAGACGGTGTCTTACACAAGCCAAGGCACCCATTGCAAGCAATAGTTTCGGTGGAACTTGTAGAGCGAAGACTTCATTGGCTCATATTTATTTGAAAATGAGGACAGGGCTCATGATCATGAGATCAATGGAGACGCCTATCGCACCATGTTAATTGATTTTTTTGTACGCACTCTTCATGGTATTAATGGGAACGACGTTTGGTTTCAACAGGATGATGCTACTGGGCACACATCTTATGCCACAATTGATTATTGCGTCAAACGTTTGATGGCCGTTCAATTAGCCGTAATGGTGATGTCAATTGGCCTCCAAGAAGCTGGAATTTGACATTGTTAGACTATTTTCTGTGGCACGCCAATAAAAAAGCATTTTAAGATCAACATTCGTGATGCCATTGCCGAGACAAGATCCCATACACTCGAAAAAGTGCATGAAAATAGTTGCGTTCAAATGAGGTACTGCGAGGCCAGCCGTAGCAGCGATATAAATGAAAGCAGATTCCATTTCTAAGCGAAACAATTCTGGTTCACATCATAGAATTAAATTTTGGCAAAATTTCAAATCGTTTTTGTTTTATTGATGATGCATAATTCGCCAGCCAGAATTTATATGAGGCCATAAAAATTCCTTTCTACAACACCTTACATTAAATTCTGTATTTAATTGAATTCATTTCCAACTTAGGCATTCACCTTCTTATCGATTTACATTTTCATTTGAATACATGCTGTGTGTGTCCTTCTTTAAAAATTAAATTTAAAAATTTACGCAAAGAAATTAAGAAAACACCAGCTATACCACCAGTTAACCAGCCGGGCAGACAATCATTCTGGACCATAATGATGCAATTTAAAACGGAAATCGTTAAAAAAAAAGTATTGTGATAATAATACTACGGCTGACTTAATGTATGTAATAAACGATGTTAATGCTTTAACTGCAGCTGAAGCAGTTGCTGATGCCGATGCTGATGCTCATGACATAACTGCTGTTCTTGTTATTGGTGTTGTGTATTGCTGACTGTGAAGCTATACTGATGACACCATAAGGCATTGTCACCTTGAAAACTTACACACAGACAATGACAAATACTCCGTTGACATTTACTATTAAACACAGCGAACATCATGTGTTGCCGTTCGCTCGGTTCGGCCAATCGCCAGTCAGTACAGGATGCGTATTAACTTTAATAACTTCATCGGCGAGTGGTATGCAAAGAAAAATGTCACCAAATATTTACAGGATATTTAAGGCAGACTACAATAGGTTGGGTATGTGCATATATGTGCATGTATGTATACGTGTGTGTATACGAGTGCATATGTAGACATCCAAGGACGAATCGAATATTTATAAGGTTTCATCGTGAATTGTACATTGAAAAAAAGGAATCTACATCCATTAAAATCATGAAAATAATTAAAGAGGGATGGTTTTTCAGGCATAAACCTGATTCTATCAATTATTTCATTCAAATTTAGATCGAGTATCATGTTGATATACATACATCACGATAACAAATACTTGGGTTTAGTTTCGCAGTGGAATTGAAATCCTTTAGTTAGCTTCTCACATTACTTATGTTGTGTGTGTTAATTTTAATCATAAGTGGCGGGACCTCCAGTTTAAAGTCGATTCCAAAAGACAGATTTTTGTTTTTCTTTGAGAAATTTTTCATGGCTGGTTAACGCCCAGTGCTTTTGCCAGAAATCTTCTGAGAAGAACACATCGAAGAAATATTTTTCGTTTGGGGTTTGAAACGTAGCTTCACGACTAATATGCTTTCACACTACCTACCTATACCCCTATTGACAATTCAGAGTTCTTGAGCAGTTGGCAACAGAAACTAATTTTCATTAAAAAATTTTCCTCTACGATAAGGCCCGTCTCTGGATAAAGAGGTATGTGAACGAACAAAATTGTTGAATTAAAGGCGAACCAATCCACATGGCATTCAATTCATGCTGCAAAAGTCACTGTTTACTTTTGAATTTGGAAGGGGGGCGGTGATCGATTCATATTTACTTGAGAAGGACATTGAACAGGCCAACTGAGTCAACGGCGAGCACTTCACACTGAAATTTAATTTCTTTCGACATAAATTGGAGAATTGGTTTCAATACGACTGTACTACGTGCCACACTACTCATACCACTTTAGATATTCTGCAAGAGCAATTGGAGGTCATATGGCATTCTTATGTGGAGATGATGTGAACTGGCCTTTGATTTCTTTCGATCATTTTAAATTCTTTTAGAAACCTTATGATAAAAAATTGTATGTATAAACTAGTGGCCAAGACAATATTCTGGGGCCTAAAAAATTCGTTCAGCATGCTGGCAATATACGTATACAACCCTCGTTCGGTATGACTGCAGTTCCAATTAATTTCAATATTTTTTTTACAATAAATTCGCATTAACTTTCACTACTTTTATAAGCGTGTCAAAATATTGTCTTTTACAAGCAAGAAAATATAACAAGAAAAAAACGAAAAACAAAACAAAACAGAAGAAGGAAAAGCTTTACGAAACATCAGCTTAAAAATGTTGTGTTATTTTATGGTGCAAAGTTTTCTTCTTCTCAGCGTATTTATTTTCATAGTTTTACTGTCTGAAAACCTTGTAAAACAATGCATATATTATTGTTGTTGTTTTCATTTTTGTATCTTTTTTTCTTTTTTCTTTTTACCGAATGCGTTTACTACTGCTGATGACAGATTCAAGGCAGTGGTCAACTGGTTAAAGATGATGGTGTTGTGGGTGGTGTTGAGCTGGTTTAAATCAAGGAACAGTGGGAAAACTAAGCAAAAATTGTTTTTAACCAACAGACAGTTGTATGTTGAAAAACTATGTCATTTTGTATGTAAAATATTAATAAAAGATGCAAATGCTTTGAAAATCGAGGTGTTTCTAATGCTAATCCCACCAATCACGCAATACACACTTCTCATCTTCAGTTGAAAGTCTTAAGCAACATCAACAACGATCAATTGCCACAAATAAAGAGTGGTTAGTTTAAAATTTTGAATTTAAAAATACAATAAAACAAAAACGATTCGAAATTTTGCCAAAATTATGCTTTTGGTTGTGAAATACCCCCTAGAATATAGCCTTGAATTATGATTTTTATATTTTCAGGTTAGAAAATCTCCCAAATATTTTAAATTTAAATTTTTTTCCAAATTAATCGTGTATACTTTCCATTTAATTGAATTTGAATTTGAAATACATTACTCATACGCACCATATTACATATACTAGAAGAGTTACTCTGAAAAGTATGCAACAAAAAAAATGTAATTTTGTCATGTATGTTAGTAAAGTGGAATTAAATATCACTCATACGTCACATATGTACGAGTACTTGTCCATATGGGTTTTACATGCCATATTAAATATGAGCCATAATGTGAGTAAATAAAATGGGTGGGCCATTTATAAGTTTTAAATTTTAAAATATAATGGCAAAACCGATTTAAAATTTTGAGAAATTTATGTTTTTATTGTGAAGTAAAACTGTTCCGGTTAGAAATTTCATTCATATGGCTGCCGCAGCTGGTCTCACAGTACCTCATTCAAGGCACTTCTGCGAAGGCATCACGAATGTTGGCCTAAAAATGCTCAATTGTCTCCGACTTGTCGACATAACATTTTTCTTTAACAGCTCCCACAGCAAATAGTCCAACGGTGTCAAATCGCAGCTTCTTGGCTGCCATCACCATTTCGGTCAATTAAGCAGTCATTAAACGTTTAACGCAAGAAATCGATTGTGGCATAAGATGTGTAGCACGATCCTGTTTAAACCAAACATCGTCCCCATGAATACCATGAAGAGCGGACACAAAAATGGATGATTATGGGTTTTTCTACTGAAGAACGCATTTGCTCTACAACCCGAACCAAATAGTAACATATAATGGATGAATTGGAAGAACACGTGTGGGTTTTATGAATCCAAAATACGACAATTTTGCTTATAGCTTTGGCAATAAGCTTCATCCTAAAAGATCATACGGCTTCAACTTTTGAACCAATTGAACTTTGTAAGGCAACATACCGAGATCTTTTTGCAAAATTCAACATGAAAAACTGCTTGAAATGTCCAATTCTTGAGAGAGATGACGAGTTAATGTTGATTGATCCTTACTCCCACTTACAGCCACAGCTTCGATATTTTCGAATGCACTCACTGTACAAATTCCACGAATTTTAGCAATAAATAAACGCCACTGTCATTCATTTGCAAGCCTTTCTTTAAAGCCTCCAACAATACTAACAAATTGCAATTGTTTTAATAACTTCACTTGATTTTTATCCATGTTCTCGTGTAAAATGTTTCTTTGATGTGCCTTCAGCCAACTGGCACCACCATTAGCTGGCCTTCCAACATCAACCTAACGCTACACAATAAAACATACGATGAAGACAGCTCTGCACACAAGGTTACAACAAGTATTAACTGGTTGGTACATTGTAATCCTTTTTTTTTTTTTGTTTTTCTTAATTCCTTTGCACTCTTTATTTTGCCAACTATTTGCCTTTAAAGGCACTCATTGTTTAACTGAAACATACTAACAATGATGACGATGCGACAACCAGTCCAATAACAACGACCAGAGCAAGTGTGCCTTCTTTCTGTAGCATTTTTATAGTGGCCATGATGCAACATGAGAGGATTTACACTGTTTATGATTATTTTTTCATTTTTTTTTTCTTTTTCATTGTAGTGTTGTTGTTTGTTAGTTGTTGTTACAGTGTTTATTGCCATTCATCAACTTGAAACCTTGAATAATTAAAACAGTTTCTGATTACCAATGTTCCATGACCATGCAAGGAGTTGTAGGAGCATTAGTCAGAATCAACATGCCAGCCTTCAACACCCAAACCTACATTGTCCACCGTCATTATCACCGATAGCCAAACAATGCCATCAGTAGTAACAACAATAACAACAGCAACAACAACTGAACTCAACTTATAATGCCAACAACATCAGAGATTGTATATGTGAATTGAAATCAACAGTCAAGATCAAATTTGTCAGGTCTGAAGGCAGCTGTGGCCCAATGCCTGCCTTTGCCGATTATCTTCAAACGAAGTGAAACTTAAATTATCATACAACTTGCAGTTTTTCACTTCACTGTACATTGTTTAAAAAAATTTGTTTTTATTGCTGCTGTCAATGTTGTTTGTAGTCGTCATCATTGTTGTCAGCATCCGACCACCATCGTGCGCCTCATCAACGGCAATCATGGCCATCATCGTCATCATCATGTACATCATCGTGCATTTATGGGTTTGTCTGTCGTTTTGCTAATTAAACGGCAAACACAAGTTAAGGTGACACAGGAAACCAAAGTGTGCGTTCGTATTAGTGTATGATTGTTTGTTCATCTGTTTGTAGGGTGATGAAGTATTTTATGTACAGTTTATGGTTAAGAGAGTTTAACAGAGTGTGAGGGAGAGAGAGAAAGAAAGAGTATAATTCAGTGGCTATTCTCTAACACCACTAAACAATGTTTGCTTGTTGGCTCCAAGATAAACAAACGTGCTCGATTTTGTTTTGTTTTCTTTTGTTGAATTATCCTTTACACACATACAGTGAAAACAAAAACAAAAAAAAGAATTTCAATACAGTAAAAATTAATGTAAAGTAGGGGAAAGAGTTGAAAAAGAGCAGGAGAAAGAAGAAGAAAACGAAAGGGAGATTAAAGAGTGGAAATGAAATCAAAACCAAAAGTAAATATAAAATGGGTTTGGTCAGTTAGTCTTTCACTTTTCTTCTCTCCCTTCTATATCTAGTTTCTTTACTTCGTTTCTGATGTTGGAATTTTAATGCAGAAACAGGAACACTGTACTCTCAGCTGAAGTAGAAGTATGAGTGTATGTGCTACAACCAATTCTCTTGGTGTTTATTGATGGCCCTTTGTTTTTGTTTCTCTTTTGTATTTG